>JAEQBH010003529.1:0-69032 GCA_016808115.1 Tetrastigma voinierianum
TAATAGATGCTTCATTGGTCAAATCATAAACCCTCTAGTTTGTAATTGTAAAGTTGTGTGTCAATTTGTTCATTTCAATTTTTTGAATATAGAAGACTTGTTTGCTTGAGATTCAATCACAAATAGTTCATCTATATGCATATGTTGAAACCAAAATTCAAACATGTGAACTCATATTCAACATTTTTTCCCCCTTTTCAATAATGATCACATCCACAGTTACACTTGAATAAAAATAACTTTATTTCACCAAAATAATGTAAGTCAACTATGTCAATTAACACACCATAGTAAGAAATATGATGACCTAGAGTTTCTTATCTTTTATAAAACTTGATTTCTACAATTAAAACAACTCCATTACTTTGAGTTTTTCCCCTTTTCTCGTTCTCTTATTGGCAATGCGAACCATTAATAACATATCATTTATAACATGTAACTAATGTTCTTGGTCCACGAGACAATGATAGTATATATTCCGAAATTGGGCCTTCATGTCGCAATTGTAAAACCTATGGATTCAAGTGTAAGATATTAATGCATAAATGTTTGTTAAATAATAAAATAATGTATATATAAACATACTTACACATTATTCAATGCAACTATGAATTCTCTTGCATTAATCAAATCTACATCTTGTGCTGAATACTATAATCATTTATGCTCTTTGATACCATTATTTTTTAATTATTATGCTCATACAGGCCAAAATTATATTTTTGCATGAAAAAATTTACGAAACTTATATTTGAAAAAAATATATCTTACTCGATAAATGGCATCACTTCCTTATAATTAGTTTACACATATAAATGTGCTTGGGACCACTCTTAACAGAGCTTCGAATGTAACAACTAATTTATATCAACACATTTGAAAATGGTTAACCCTCCATTTTTATATTTACTTGAAATGACATAATTTCTTTCTTCGCGATTACATTTTATTTGACTTCCAAGCAAGTATCTTGAACAAGGTTGCACACTCTTCTACAATAAAACCATCTTGATGACTCTTGTGTTTATAAGATTTTAATGTTCATAAATACTTATCCTCAGAATATTATATTTTTATAGTTTATAAAGTTTGCTAGCTAATATACATAGATTAAATGATGGGAACATATTGTGATGGACATCCATCAATTTTATCTGAGGTCTTGACTTTCACCTCACTTGCAGATGATTAGGTAATGCACCATAACATCAAAAAATGATGGAGGAAATATCCTTTTCAATTTGCAAAGTGTGACTATTATGTCATTCTCAAAGGTAATTCTAATTGACGGTCTTTACCACTTTAGAACACAATTGTTTGAAAAAAACTACATAATTCGGCTATAACAATACAAACATTCTTATCCCAAACTCCACGAATGAGCGGTGGAAAAGTTTCTACATAAAACATGATCAAGAGACTTTAATCAAAATATCTCTTTATTTCATTCACTTATCTGAACTAGAGATATTAGAAGCAAAAATCTGGGCCCTCATGCAAAAAAAAAAATTTACAAAATTCTCTTTTTGGCAAGTTAGTGAATAGCATGCAACAAGTAGTATTACCCTACTCCCTTTTTGTATGGGATTAAGTTGATCTCTTATACCCATAGCCACCAAGTCAAGATGACTATTGAAATTATCCTTGTATTTACCTGCCACTGTGAGGTATAACTATCTTTACATTACATATATTCTTTTCAATATGCATTACATCCCAAATTGTGATATAATAAGTCTTCCAATATGGAAGTTGGAACATTATGCTTTTTCTTTCCATTTATGCTCCAAGTTTAACATGTTTTTTTCCCTTTTTGCTAACATCTTAGTTTTTGATGTTTTCCCAAAAATGTTATGTTCAATTACATTTAATTGATCTAAACGTCTTCTCGAACAATTGTTTAAGTACTATATGCTTCTCATTTCCATTGAGATCTTTTATCGTATTTGCATTATTACTCTTTTGAATACAATACTATAATCTAAGGAATTATAACAATCTTGATATAATGGCCAATGTCATGAAGGTTTTTTCCTTTATAATAGTTGTAATTTATTAAAACGTGAAAATTTAAATTAAATTTTCATAAGAGCAAGCGGCGATTTCTGGAATAGTCACAGGAGAAAAGTTAGGATTTTTCTATATCTCGGATGATGAAATGGATTTCACACGTTGGAATGGGTCTGCGACAAATCTAATTACTCAGGTGTTTCGTCGAATTGAGAATGTCGAATTTGTTTAAAAAAATTGCATAATTGGGTGCAGTGACCACGTGGCTGGGAGTGGTAGACACATTTACCACGTGTGGGTTGCGGGGTTGCATGAAACCAGCAAAGTGCATGCTTGGTTCGTAAAAATAAAATATACTATCTATGAAGAGAAATGGGAGAAAAGACAAACAGAAAAAAAAAAAAAAAAAAAAAGGGAGAGGAGGTGCGTGGAAGTGCAGCAAGAAGGAAAGGGAAAGGAAGGAGAGAAAAGAAAGAAAGAAGATGAAAGAAAGAAAAGGAAGGAAGAAAAGAAAGGAGGAAGAAAAGAAGAAAAAGAAAAAGAAAGAAGAAATGGGGAGGGGGTCGGAACCAACGTCGTGCGAGAGGCAAACCAAGCGACAAAAGGACTCGGAACTAGGCTCACAGTAGGTTTCCTCTACTCAATTATTTTATGCCTAGGGGCCACGTAACGACCTGCGGTTTCGCTGAATTTGGGCGTTAACATGTGTGTGGTTTGGTTGAAGTTGTGTAATGATCAAAAGCCCCGGTTTTCACAGGGTATGCGAGACCGTACTATATTCGAGATGGAAAAATCCAAGAGCAAAATGGCCAACGGTGTACTTAAATTTTAACACACCCCTGCAAATTGCTCAGCGTCAACGGGCCAACCATAACACATATGAACTCGATTTGCTCTTTTGGACTCTCACGGCTTCGTTGAGTCTAGAATTTAATAAGATAAAGTGCTTGGCCAAAAAGTGGTCTAAACATTGGGGTGGGTCACGGACATTTGAGGAATGGTTCGTTCTGGTTTCCGAAACTTCTGTTTTCATAATTGATTTGTATCTGAAATGATTGGGACTGTGTATGGCTTGACCCGAGGTACATGTTGGATGTTTTTTGTGGTATTGATATAAGATGGACTTTCTAGACTAAGTCAGTTATTCGAACTAAGCATGTTTGGTTATGGTAGGAATGGCTAATGTGTTATTCTTTGTAAATTGAATAACATCTTTAAATGTGTGAAATTACCCTTAATGTATGTGTGATAAAAATGGAAATAATTATATGTATTAAATTGTTCTCATGACACTTGACCTTTAGTGTGTAGATATGTTGCGGCCGTAGCGTACATGTAGGCATGAAATGGCATGCAATGACATTTTCATTGCATTTAAGCACGGGACATCACGTCGAATCGGATATGAGTGCATGGTTGGGGTCAAAAATGTGTTTGGTGTTCGACCATGGTAGATCGACACTGTGTTTAGTGTTCGATGTATGTCATGAAGACATGGTAAATCAACACTGTGTTGGTATTCGATGTATGTTGTGAAGACATGGTTAATCGACACTGTATTTGGTGTTCGATGGCAAGCTCAGTAAAATGGGACAACGTCAGGTGGAGCTCACGGTTGCATGGCATGAAAGTACGTGTGTGTAAATGGGTGAAGAAAGTAGGGATAGACACCCTAAGGTGAAACGCCTAATATATGGTTAGACATGACGTCTATGAAGCTTGGCAAAAAATGTGGCACGCAAAATGCGTGTCTGAAGTGAGAACCCGGAAATCCATTGGCCTGATACATAACACACGATGCTTGGGTAAGGAAATAAGTAGGCATTGAGGGTATCCAATGTGTCTTAAATTACAAAACAAAAAGCTTTTGTTTTGGAGGAAGAGTCGGCGGGATGCCCTTGTGGAGTTTTCACTTGACATATACGGGTGTGAGGGAGTCAATGAGGGACTCGGGATTTGAGTCATGAGGGATCTTTGCATTCATGACATGTAGACATTCCCGGAGTGCAAACATAATATAGGTACTTGAATGCATGTGATTGTATGTATTATTGCATGTTGCTCTTAGGTGGGGAGTAGCCTTGGTTGGAGATATATCTATTGGGCTTTGCTCACCCCGTTGTGGGACCATCCCTTTAGATACATGAGAAGACGGTGCTCCTTCGAGGTCGTGAGTACGAAAAAGGTTGGGTTGTGGCCTTGAGAAGTATTTGTGTAAAATACATTAGAACAATCTAGTTTTAATATATTTTGGCATGTAAAAGTGTAAAGGAGTTGTACATCAAACTCTTGTAAAATATTATAAGAATTTTTATATTTGTAAGAAAAATATACAGAAAGGCAACCATGAATATTCTGTGGGTTGACGAGTTATCAACTAGACCCCCAGATTTTGGAGTGTCACAGCATGGTATTTGAGTATACGGATCCTCGGGTTTTAGGGTGTCACATTGGCAATGTCTCCCCCTTTGGAAGTACCTCCTTAAACAATTAAAAAACAGCATTGGCAAAGTATCACTCTATCCATTAAGACATTTCATGTGATATAGTCTTATGATAAAAGATAACTTTGTGAATTTTGTACTCCTTGGATATATAGTTCATGCTCTGATAGAGGCATGGCTAAGGAATGAAGTGCGGACCCATTGGAAATCCCACTTGGCTCGATAACACGAGCTAAGGCTAAGAGGTTTAAAGAAGCCCTTAATGTTTTAATTCAAGATGCCCAAGTGGAAGGCGCTCACGTGCTTACCTCCCGAAGAGAAGAAGCAAAAGATTGTCCATGTCATCAAAGTAAAACCGGAATTGGACCAAGAGCTCAGACGTTTTTTAGTGTGATCCGTGGGTTGATTTGCTGCTGATTATGTGCTGGTTTGTTATTATCTTATGCTAATTTTCTATCGATTTTGTGCTGATTTGGTGTTGATTTTCTACTTATGTGTTTACCAAAATTATCTAGTTCTTTTTTTTTCCTTATGGACGTTTTTTGGTGTGCGTAGCTTAAGAAGATCTATTTTATTTTTGTTTATTTTCTGTTTGGGCTGAATATCTTAGTTTCCTTATGGCCGAATTTAGTTTTTTATTCTTCATATTTTTTGGGCCTATTTATAGGCATGTATTTCCTACTTTCTTCAGTTTAAGAATTAATAAAATTGACAGTTGAAATTTCTCTTTGATTCTTGAAAGAACTCTTTTAACTTATCGATTATTCTGTGGCGTTCATCAAGACTTATTAATCGGATCTCCATCACCAATTGTGTCGTCATCCTATACCAATGTTCTTGCTTCCCTATAAGCAACAATTAGGAGTCATCCATCGACCAACACTAGACGGTTCTTAGAGATTAAATCCAATCACAGGTCTCCTCACAAGTTGGTGGGGGTTCATATCATTTGGTATCCGAGCAATAAGTTCTATTTTCTGGTTTTCCTATATTTTACGTTTTCCCTTTGTCCAAACCTAACTAACTCACCACTTTCATCCGTTCCTTCTAAATTCCGTTCAACCCCAATTTCATTCATAACCTATTCTCTACTCCATCCCAATTCCGATTTTCTTCATTCTTGATCGGATATAATTTTTGTTTGTCTTCCTTTTTATTGAACCTTCCATCCCAAGTTATAAAAGAAAAATGGGAAAAAAAAAAAGGAAAGGAAAGGAAACAGATCTGGTTGTCAAAAAAAAAGGAGAAAGGAAAGGAAAATATTCAAGCAGAAAAAAAAAATCTGGAAGCCAAGAATTTTTTTATTTTTTATTCCTATAAGTTTATCATCATTCTAGTTATTGGAAATCAAGTCTCCACCATAGTGTATAAAAAAATTGATAAAATTCGAGATTTTTTTTTTTGTCCTTTTTTTGTTAGTGACCCTAACTTTTGTTCACGCCACCAACATACCCTTTGATTGGTTTTTGATTGAATTTTAAGGAAAAAAAAATCTGATTTGTTTTGATTGATTCCAAAAAGAATAGAAAGATAGATTATGAATGGAAAAGGCAAGAGTGGTAGAACATTAGAGTGAGAAAAAACCAAATAAATTGTGTGAAAACATGAGTGAATCGAATGAATCATTCTTTAAGTGAAACACATGGGGAGTGATTTGTGAAGTCTGTTTTTTTTGCGTAATATATGGCTTGACTGACGCAATACGAGAAGGTACAACGGGAGGAATTGACATGAAGTTTATTATGGAAGCCTTAACTAGTGAAGTAAAGGAGGATGTTTATGACTGAATTTAAACAATTCCATGAGAGGGTAGAGTAGAGCTTCGAGCATCCACGAAACCCTCCAACAAGGTGTAGAAGGGAGAGGTTGCTAAGAAAAGGGGAGCGGGTAGAAGAAGAAGGGTATGAAGGGATGATTTTGAGGATGAGATTGATCATGATTCGGTTGTTAGTGATAGGAGGTATGGGGGGAGACTTAGAAATCGGGAAGATAATAATTTGGATAGTATTAAGATGAAGATTCCATCATTCCAAGGAAAGAATTACCCTGAGGTATATCTTGAGTGGGAGAGAAAGGTGGAGATGATTTTTATTATCACAATTATTATGAAAATAAGAAGCTGAAGCTTGTTGTCATAGAGTTCTTGGATTATGACATAGTGTGGTGGGGCCAACTAGTGTTGAATAAGAGACATAATAGGGAGCCAATGGTGGAAACATGGGAAGAGATGAAGAGGGTGATGCGGAAGAGATTTGTCCCAACTTACTGCTACCGGGAGTTGTACAACAAGTCACAAAACTTAAGGCAAGGTAGTCATAGTGTGGAGGAGTATTATAAGGAGATGGAGGTTGCAATGGTCAGAGCCAATATCGAAGAAGATCAAGAGGCTATAATGGCGAGGTTTGGCGGGTTTAAGCAGGAGATTCGAGGAATGTGGTGGAGTGCAGCATTATGGAGTTGGAGGATATGGTGCATATGGCTATCAAGATTCGGAATCAAGTTAAGAGGAGGATATTGGCAACACACATTCAGCACCTAGTCCAGGGCAGTTCATCCCACTTGATCGAATCAATGGAGGGAAGGAAGAGAAGCCACCCAGCGACCCAAAGTAGAACAAAAACGAGGTGACTTGACGAAATCCAAAGGTAAACCCGATTCTTTCACTACTCAAAATTGTGATATTAAGTGTTTCAAATGCCAAGGTTATAGCAAGCCAGTGTTTGAACATAAGAGTTATGGTGATGTGGGACAATGGTGTGACACCCATATCCGGGGGTCCCATTGACAACCTATCAACCCGCAGAATACTCGTGGATGTTGAGTAACCCGACACCACACCGTCGTGTCCCCTTTTTCGGGACTCATGATTTAACGAAAATCGAGCAGAGTCTCCTTTGTATGAGGAGCTCTACCCAAAATACAACTGTGCAAATTACATGGCAAACATAGCCCGATACTATACTTTGACCATCTAGGGTCCACATCACAGTAAAAATGGCCACGTATGGCCGTTTATCCATATTCATACATATAAGAACATGACTATAAAACCATAATCCATAAAGAGTTTTAAATTACATCACTCTTATAAAGTACAACCCTTATATATATATATATATATATATATAAAGCCACAATCCGAGTTTTCTTCTCAATCCCATTTATAAAGTGTCATCCACTTTAGTAAGCATCTTTTTAAATGTGGTCCCACGACCAGGGTAGAGCAAAGCCTATTAGTGATAATCTCCTACAAGGGCTCTCCCCACCTAAGTGCACATGCAATGAAGCCATGCAATGGTCGCACAATCAAACACACATCCAAGTGCTACATACACATGTCTACCTGAATGTCCACATGCCATGAATGAGACTCGACTCACCATGCCCCATGTATCAAGCCCTCGCCGGCTCCATCACTCAATATGTCATTGAGTAATATATCCCGAGTCACTCACTGACACGTCTAACATATTCATATGCCAAATGTGACAACCGTCACTGATATTACCAATGACCCATGTATCGAGCCCTCACTGGCTCCATTATCCAATAGAAGTGCCAATCGGCAACAAATCCCAAATCAATCCCGACTCCTATTACACAACCTGAAGTATATGTGATAAACATGACCGTGTGTCTTCTTTGGGCAACAGAACTTTTCGGATCACACCGCGGATCTCTTACACCCATGTTCCAGTCTTTTCACCTGAGGGGGTTAACGGTCCCTTTCTTGCTTTGCCTAACACTAATTATTTATATTTATTTTTATGTTTTAAATCGTGAGACATCTATTGGACGTCGTCCAAAGTACGAGCTCACTACCCATTCATCAACACTGATGATGAATGATCATATCCATGCACACATACCCAATATGTTGATGTCCCTGTGCATATGCAATGCTAATTTCATTGAAAATTCTCATGTTACATGTATGATGCACACTACATGGAACATTCTAATCAATCGTACTTCATGTCAAGTACCATGCAACATATATCGCAACCATATAAGTTCCATACATTTCATGCCAATCTTTATGAATATTGTAGTATCATGCCTATTAGCATTCATCAATACATGACTAAATAAGTAATTTCATATAGCCTTCCTTAGGCTAACTCATGGAGAAATTCATACCCAATCTGATAACTACCAGCGTGCCATCTGATGGTCATGTCAAAACTCGGCTATTCACATTGACACAACCAAATAATCTACACACTTGGTGAAAAACATAGATTTTCAGCAAGGTTGTGGACACCCACTACCTTCCACAGGCAAATGGAAAGAATCTTGACTCAATGGGCTTTCCATAGAGTCTAAGAACACCCCAAACGGAGTTCAGACATGAAAGATATGGTCGTCCGAAGTTGGAGGCAAACAAAGCAGTATTTTGTGTCCACACACTTGGTCCAAACACCAACTTTTAGCATGGTTGTGGATATCAATTACCCTCCACAGGAATATGGCTAGGTTCTGACTCAATTAGCTTTCCATAGAGTCCAAGAAATAATCTAAACGGAGTTCTGACAAAAAAAAAAAAAAAAAAAAAGACGTTATGGCCTTTTCATTCAAAACTGGTCAGTTTACTCTGCTTACACTGGAAACAGTCTGTGATACCCGATTTCAGGGGTCTTAATCCATAATTTGACACTGGTTATTTGTACTCATTTCAAGATATGGTTCTTAGGGTTCTTCTCCAACTGGAATCGCCCAAATCGGATCACCAAAACTCAAGATATGTCCTAAACAACTGGGACTACTCGCCAAACGTAACTGCAAACTGTCCAAGATAGCTCCCTTTGAATGAATTTCTGAGTCTAAAGGGGTTGGAATTTGGATAGACCTATTTCAATGAAATATGTTATCCTATAAGTCTTGTTTTGATAACAATTAGAATAACTCAATTCTGATGAGTGGTGGCCAAGTTATGGCCAAAACTCAATCACGGGGTCTCAAAACAGAGTAGGAAAACTGTCTGAACATAGCTTAACTTTGAATGCATTTCTGATTCCAAGAGGTCGGAATTTGGATAGACCTATTTCAAGAAGATATGTTCTCCTATAAGTCTAGTTTATCCAGAAATTGGAATCACTCAATGCGGATAAGGGATGGCTGCTTATGGCCAAACACGCCATGGGGTCGGAGGGAAAAAACTGCATAAAGATTCTCCACTTTGACACACACACATGCCCTTAGATAGAAATTAAACCGAGTAGGATAAAAACCCTACATCAATTAGCGTGATTTCTTGAGACACCGACTTTTCTCGATTTCCATGAAAACCCGAACCTTGAACCTTGGCAAAATCTTGTGATTCCGGTACCCACGCGTAGCTCGCCAGATAAATAACTTTAACTCAACCTTCCGAGTTCGACTCAGAAACCCCGCGTGAAATCACCGAAGAAGCTTGCTTTTTTTTTTTCTCCCTCCTCTCTCTCTCTCTCTCTCTCTCTAACATTTTGTTCTAGACCAAATTGTGAGATCTCTCTTTGATTTTAAATATTTTTTGATATTTATACATGAGACACGTGGCTCACATCGCCATGTCACGTACCCCCGGGCCCGTTCAAACAATTTGTTTTATCCCTGCTCTCGCCCATCTATCTTAAAATGGACATTATTTAAATATTTGATATTTTCAAAAAAATTTCAAAAATCTCTGCCGGTCCACTTGATGCCCATCGCCTCGAAATTCGTGAAAATTCATCTGTCTCGGAATTCAACGAAATTTGCCTAGATGACTATATTTCACGAGACAATTCCAATGGTGAAGTCCGTTTCATCATCCGAGATCTAGAAATAATTCTAAAAAAATTACCATTTTGCCCTTCCTAGCAAAAATTCAAATTTCTAGGTTTTTTCCTGGGTTTTACAAATGGTGAGATTGAAACGGACAATGAGTCGGATTGTAATTCTATGGAATCCTTAGAGGATGTCGATGATGAGGAGTACGTTATCCAAGGATAACTAATGGTGGCAAGGAGGGCCTTAAGTGTGTAAGCTAAGGGAGATGATGAGGTGCAACGGGAGAACAATTTTCACACTAGGTGCCACGTCCAAAAGAAGGTATGTAGTGTGATCATTGATGGGGTTAGTTGCACTAATACCGTCAGCACAACCCTGGTGGAGAAACTAGGGATGCCAACAAGTAAGCATCCTAGGCCTTATAAATTGCAATGGTTGAATGATAGTGAGGAGGTAAGGGTGAATAAACAAGTGTTAATCTCTTTTAGCATTGGAAAGTATGAAGATGAAGTTTTGTGTGATGTAGTTCTGATGCAAGCTGGACACTTGTTATTAGGAAGACCATGGCAATTTGACAGGAAAGTTAAGCATGACGACTTCACCAATAAGTACTCATTCGTGGATAACCAACGGACAGTCACTCTTGTTCATTTGACACCAAGTTAGGTTTATGAAGATCAAGTGAGGTTACAAAAAGAAAGTGAACAAAAGAAAAAGAGTGAAAAGGAGAGTGAACAAAAGAAAATGTTTGAAAAAGAGAGTGAGCAAAAGAAAGAGGGTGGCAATAAGAAATTGACTAAAAATTTAAGAGAAAATGAGAGAGAAAAAAAGAGGGCATAATTGAATGATGAGAAAAAAATAGAGAGAAAAACCAATTTCTATCCAAAGGCGAGTGAGGTTAAGAGAGCATTGTTCTTAAACAAGCCTATAATTTTACTTTTGTACAAAGAGGCACTTTTTAATACTAACCAACTTGACACTTCTTTGCCTAGTTCAATTGTCTCTCTTTTGCAATAATTTGAAGATGTCTTTCCCGAGGAAATTCCAAAAGGGTTACCTCCTATACGAGGGATCGAACATCAAATTGACTTTGTGTTAGGTGCTACCATTCCGAATCGACCCGCTTATAGGAGTAATCCCAAGGAGATAAAGAAACTCCAAAAGAAAGTTGGTTAATTGATGGAAAAGGGATATGTGAGGGAAAGCATGAGTTCGTGTGCCCTTCTAGTGATTTTGGTTCCTAAGAAGGATGGGACATGGAGGATGTGTGTTGATTGCCGAGCCATTAATAACATAACAGTAAAGTATTGTCATCCCATTCCTCGGTTAGATGATTTGTTTGATGAGTTGCATGGTTCTTGTATTTTTTCCAAAATTGATTTGAAAAGTGGATACCATCAAATTAGAATGAAAGAAGGTGATGAATGGAAAACTGCTTTCAAAACAAAATATGGTTTATATGAGTGGTTAGTTATGCCTTTCGGGTTAACTAATGCACTTAGCACCTTCATGAGACTAATGAACCATGTTTTGCGTGCTTTCATTGGAAAAATTTTGGTTGTCTATTTTGATGATATCCTCATTTAAAGCAAGAACTTAGATGATCATTTAGTTCATTTAAAAACTGTTTTGGATGTGCTTCAAAAAGAAAGATTGTTTGCTAAAGTTCGAAGTTTTCATGGACTTGCAAGTTTTTATCGACATTTTGTGAAGGACAATAGTAGCATAGTTGAACCAATAACCGAAGTCATCAAGAAGGATGTTGGGTTTAACTGGGCAAAGAACAAGAAAACATTCCACTGATCAACGAAAACCTAACTTTATGCCTCTTTTACTTACTTTAATTAACTTGCAAAAACTTTTGAGGTTGAATGATGCTTCAAGCTTGCAGGTATTAGCGCAGTTCTTATGCAAGGAGTGGACTACCCATTGCATATTTTAGCCAAAAGCTAAGGTAGCCTCAAATACCCTACTTGGCGACAAAGAGTCAGATGTATTGTTCGGGCCTTGGAAACTTGGCAACATTATCTTTGGGCTAAGGAATTTGTGATTCACACCAACCACAAGTCGTTGAAGCATTTGAAAGGCTAACACAAGTTGAATAAGAGACATGCATGATGGATGAAGTTCGTAGAAACCTTTCCATATGTCATCCGCTACAAACATGGTAAGGAAAACATCATTGCTGGTGTACTTTCACGGAGGAATGTCCTAATCTCTACTCTTGATGCTAAAATTGATTGGTTTTAAACACATTAAAGAATTGTATCCTTTGGACTAAGATTTTAGTGAAGAATATGCTTGTTGTGAAAAAGCAGCCCATGACAAGTTCTTTAGACATGAGGGGTTCTTATTTCGGGAAAATAGGTTGTGCATTCCTAATTGCTCCATTTGGGATTTATTAGTGAGGGAGTCTCATGGTGGAGGATTGATGGGACATTTTGGGTTAGCCAAGACTTTAAGGGTTTTGTAAGAAAAATTTTATTGGCCTCACATGAAGCGAGATGTTGAGAGGATTTGTTGGAGGTGTATCACATGTAGGCAAGCTAAATCTCGAGTGCAACCCCATGGCTTTTACACACCACTTCCTATTCCAAGTGAACTTGGGTTGATCTTCAATGGACTTTGTGTTAGATCTTCCTAGGACTAAATGTGGTAGGGATTTTATTTTTGTGGTTGTGGATAGGTTTTCAAGATGGCACATTTTATCCCATGTCACAAAACGGATGATGCGTCTCATGTCGCATATCTGTTCTTTAGGGAGGTTGTGCAATTTCATGGTATGCCTAGGACATTTGTTTCAAATAGAGATGCAAAATTCTTGAGTTACTTTTTGGAAGATCTTTGTGGTATAGTTAGGAACCAAGTTACCGCTTTCTACTACTTGTCATCCACAGTCTGATGGTCGATCGGAGGCAGAATAGAACCCTGTCTACTTTGTTAAGGGCCATCATTAAAAGAACATAAAAACTCCGGGAAGACCTTGCCACATGTTGACTTTGCTTATAATCGTACATTCTACCACTAAATTTTCGCCTTTTGAGATTGTACATGGTTTTAATCCATTAACCCCTTTGGATTTATTTGCTTTACCTATGTTTGAGCATGTTAATCTAGATGGCAAAAAGAAAGCCGAATATGTTAAGCAGATTCATGAGAAGGCAAGACTCAACATCGAGCGAAGGACAAAATAATATGTCAAACAATCCAATAAAAGACGTCACCAAGTTTTCTTTGAACCCGAAGATTGGGTTTGGGTACACATGCACAAGGAAATATTTCTTGCACAAAGGAGATCCAAGTTGCTCCCTATGGGCAATGGTCATTTTCAAGTCCTTAAGCGCATCAATGACAATGCCTACAAGCTAGATTTGCCTGGTGAGTATAATGTAAATGCTACTTTTAATGTCACTAACTTGAGTCTTTTTTATGTAGGTGATGATCGCATCAAACTCATGTAGAGGAAATAATGAGGCTGCAAGATATGTGAATGAGTTACGGATCTACTGAAACCCACTTTAATTCCATTTCCAAATGCCACATGCTCAAATCCAAAGAAGAAACAAAGATGGTCCACGCTATCAAAGTAAATTCGAAATTAGGACCAAGAGCTCAAACGTTTTTTTTTTATGATCCGTGACACTGTCGCGGCTCATAGCCGATTACGATTGGTGATGATTTTTTCCTGATTCTATGCTGATTTGGTGCTTATTTGTTTACCAAAATTATCTAATTCCCTTTTTTCCTTATGGACGTTTTTTGTGTGCTTAGCTTAAGAAGATCCATTTTATTTTTTTTTTATTTCTTGTTTGGGCCGAATATCTTAGTTTCTTTGTGGCTGAATTTAGTTTTTTATTCTTCATATTTTTTGGCCTATTTATAGGCGTGTATTTCCTACTTTCTTCAGTTTACGAATTAATAAAATTGAGAGTTGAACTTTCTCTTTGGTTCTTGAAAGAACTTTAACTTATTGATTATTCTGTGTATGCTCATCAAGATTTATCAATCAGTGGTCTCCTTCACCGGACAGACGTCCCCATACTTCATGCATGTTCTTGCTGCTTCCCTATAAGCAATGGGTCAAGGTCATCCATCCAAGCGGAACACTAGAGCGATTCTTCCAAGATTCAATCCGATCACGGGTCTCCTCACAAGTTGGCGGGGTTCGTATCATGCTCTACTTCCTTCAACAAATTATAAAATTTAGTTGCATTCTCATTTGGTTTTTCAACATTTGGATGAACATGAATACCTCTTTTAGATTCATCATTTGGCATTGGCATTCTGAATGCATCATTTAACATTTCTTGCATCTCGTTTTGTATATTAGACTCACTAATGCTAGTGTTTGTAGATTCATATAACACATATTCCCTATGCATTAACCACCGCACATAATTTCTAGCTATCCCATTTTCTAACATATGGTTATACATAGTTTCTCGGTTTTTGCATAAAACAATTATTGCAACGAATGCAAGGATAATGAGTATTAAATATACTTATTTTATCCCTATGTTTTTGTTTTATTTTTTTAGTTTTTAGTTATAAATAAATGTTCTAATGTTCTAAATGCTTATCTTTTTGTGTAAGTCATCCCTTGGGAGAAATGGAAGAAAACGGTACAAGAATCAAGCAATTTGGACAAGAAATGAAAAAATTATGCAAGTTGCAATTTATGGTCACGACCGTAGCAATTTATGGTCGCGACCATAGCAATTTATGGTCACGACTGCAACAATTTATCCACGGACCTCCTTTGCAGCCACTGTGTTCAATACCTCGCAATGTGGTCCCGACCACATAACAGTCATGGTCGTGACTATGCGGTGTCATAGCGGACGCCCCTAAAACCTGTGGGTCCTGGTCAATTCAACCATCAACCCCGCGGAAACTTATGGATGTCGAAAATCCGGAGCACTACGTTGTTGTGTCCCCTTACCAAGACCCATAATTTAACAAAAATCTGACATAGTCTCCTTTGTACAGGGAGCTCTACCCAAAAATACATAACCTCGCAAGACATAATAACATGACCCTCCAGCATCTAATATAACACAATGACCGCACTAGGGTCCATTTATGAGCAAAAGTGTCACATAATTCAACCAAGGTAACACACATTTGCACCGCGTGGGTCACTCCCATTAAAAAAAAAAAAAAAAAAAAAAACATACGATACACAATACTTCTCATATTTTTTTAAAATAGTCCCATAAGAATTTAATTTCAATTTTTTTTACAAAAAATACAAGTTAGAACTAGTTTGTTCCAAGCATCTTTACAAAAATGAATACAAAGCCACAACCTGACTTTCTTCACAACTGTGTCCTTAAGTGAGTGTCGTGCATCAGTGTATTCCCTGTACCTGAAATGGGGGTCTCATAAAGGGTGAGCTGTCCAAAGAGAGTAAACTTCCTATGTGCCACTCCCCACCTAAGTGCACATGCAATGGTCATGTTCATTAATTCACATTCACATTCCAAGTAAAAAATGACTTAATTTACTATGAACTCAGATGCCATATGAAATGAGATAAGACTCAATCATGTACCATGCACCCGAGTCCTTACCGACTTCCTCTTACCCGAGCCCTTATCGACTCCTACCACACCATGCGATGTCAAAGTGTGATAAAACCCATCATTTGTGGATTACATCCAATGATCATTTTACAACAAAATTTATTTGTTTTTCAAACTAAAAGCTTTTTGGTTGTTACACCTCAATAATCATTTATATTCAAAATCATGCCTGCGGGTAGCAAATGGTTTCCCACCCAGGTTTCGTGAAGCCTCTCTCTTACACTTTCATGGGCTTTCACCGTTGGACACATATGTATAACCAAAACTAATGGGGTTTTCACCCGAGGGGGTATCTATCCCTACTTGTTGTTACACGACACATATTTTCATTTTTCGTTTCCATTTTAACTGTACGACTCTATTGGATGTTGTCCCACCATGCTGAGCCCACCATCAAACACCAAGTGCAATGTTGATTAAAACCATGCAGTCACACCCAAGTCATGTGATGTTCCCGTTCATAAATGCAATGCGATGCGCCATTGCATTCTATATAATGTCACACATATGATGAATGCTATATGAGAAATTTAATCATGCATTTTCCATGCATCATGGACAACTATATCAAACATGCATATAATCTCCATCAATTTTCATTCATGTCAATATATCATATAAAACATATATCACCAAAGATAATCAAATCATTACTTAGTCAAATAACGACACACTTTATCCTCTAAGCTAAATTATGACATATCATATCCACAAAATAGCTTACAACATGCCATGTAATGGCCATGTCTACACACACAATTCATCACATGTCAATACATTAAACACATATATTAACCTCCAATCAATTACCACCAAGCATGTCACTCAAGCTCAAGCAATGACACTTGATCCTCAAGACCGCTTGCATAGAGATGTCCACAAACATTCCACGTGAACAAGCCATAATAGACTTCATAAAAATATTTTCGAACTCAGTTCGAAACTAGTCCTCCTAACAAATACCTAAAATCGACACAAACCATTAAACAAATTTGTTATAGCGCCCGAAATAGACCATAACTTGAGTTATACAGATCCAATTTGGGTGATTCAAAAGCCAACGTCAATTTACAGATGCAACTATAATTTCCATAGAGGACACTAGTCCAAATTCCCTCTTTTTCGCAACCGGAAATCAGTCCCAAAATATGGACAATGTATGGGGCCAAAACAGCAAATCTATGGCAACTCAAAATGGACCATAACTTGAGATAGCCAGACGCTCAAAATCGGGTGTCCGTTGACAACCCGTCAACCTCGCGGAATAATCAGCGGACGCGCCCGCTACCCAAGACTACCAAGAAAATCAGGCGCGGTGGTCTTCTTGTAAATGGGAGCTCTACCCAACGTACATAACCTGTCCCAACAATCAACAATAACCACACCGGGTCACATGCGAGTAAAATAGTGGCCACTTGGGCCCCTGCATTAATACTCACCAAATATATATCCAACCAACTATCTTACATGGTTCAGCGATTTCAAATGCTACTCTTAATATAAACATATATTAAAAGTATAGGCTCCTCTAATATGTTATACAACAATATTCAAGCCACAAGCTCCGCTTCTTTCTCTAGCAATGGCTCTAGTGAGTGCTTTTGCCTTCCGACGCTCCCGTACCTGAAATGGTGATCCCTCGACAGGGTGAGCAAAGCCTAGTAGAGATAATTTCCTACATGGGTTACTCCCCACCTAAGTGCAAATGCATGGCAAACAATCACATTCAAGCAATTTCATGAACCTACTCGAATGTCTACCTGCCCAAACCCATGTCTCGAGTCCTTACCGACTCCTTTACACATGCCTAAGCCAATATGCGAGTAAAAATATCCAGTTTTCACAACAAAAGCTTTTTGTTCTTGAAAACTACCACCGAAGTTTCAAAAAATATTGGACTACCCTCCGAGGTGAATTGCTGGATAACCTCCAAATGGGCTTCATGGTCCTCATCCGCGATATGTTGACGCCCTTCCCGTGCAATTCTTCTAAAATCTTCCGTCGAAATTCCTTTTCACAAACATTTTCAATTTGTTTCATTTCATGTCATGCACTCACACCTAATATTCTAGACTGCCCTAGTGCATATGGAATGCATTATGCCAATTCCAAATAATTTATGCTAATACAAGTCACATACATATATTAACATACTTAATTCAAACAATTCATGTTATTAAATTCACATCAATAACACCAAAATTTGCTCACATGGGCTAATTAACAAACACAAGCAATTCATTTTGAATCACTCAACAACAAAAAAATTCACACAAAATTATTCACGTGAATAGTGAAACCCTCGGGTGGCACTGTTCACGGCCACGCAAATAGGAATTTTCTCCACTCATTTCAAAGCTTTTGAGACCGAATTTACGGCTAAAACAAGCCTCAGAACATTCCTAACCATTTACATGGCTATTAGCCAAAGAATAACGCAAGTAGGAAAAGATCCCTACCTCTTGGAGTTGTCGGAACTCAACCAAATCGTGTCTGTGTGTAGCCCTCGCCACAGAGAACTTTTACTTTTTGCTCGCCGAGAACCCACACAGCCAATGGTCAAAATCTAGAGAGAAGGTGTTTCTCTCTCTAAAAATCTCAAGAAACCCAAACATCGCATCTCTTCCCATCCAGCCACCGCCCCATTTTTTGGTTTTGAAGAAGATGAACACTGCTCATCTTTCGTCTCTACATCATTATCAATTCCATAAATTCCCAATGTGTCCATTTTTCGATTTGACACTTTGCACTATCTAGACCATCCATTTCATCCTCTCTGTACTCATACAACATGTGTCACATGGGTACATGTAGTAGATGACTTTTGTCACATCACATATCTCTCAAACCCATTTTACGACACCCAACACCCGGTGCCTCGAAAAACGTGAAATTCCGACAGTCTCGGAATACAACGAAATTCAACATATTAGCTAGATTTCTCGCGAGACGATTCCAACGGTGAATTCTGTTTCAACATCCGAGATCTAGAAAAATTTTGGGTTTTGACCGAAATTAACGTTTTGCCCTTTTTCCAAAAATTGGAATTTTCTCGAGTCTTACATTCTCCCCTCCTTAAAAAGAATTTTGTCCCGAAATTCTGTCCAATCACTACGAAACACATGCATATGCAACGTGAACTAGACCATGCATGTAAAATAGTCATTTAAATATTAAACGACTAAACCACGTACCTTCATCCCTAAACAAGAAGGGATAGGTGGCCCGCATCGGGTCCTCGCGCTTCCACGTTGACTCCTCCACTCCACCTGCCGCCATAGCACCCCATTAGCCTCACTGGCCTTGGCACGCAAACCTGATCCCGACTATCCATAATGCACACTGGTCCCTCCTCGAAGGCCCCATCCGTGTCAACCTCAATCTCTCCCCAATCCACTACATGAGCTGGATCTTGAGTGTACCTCCAGAGCATGGAGACGTGAAATACCTCGTGGACACCTAATATGCTGAGCGGTAACGCCAACTGGTACGCTACAATGCCTACCCTCTCGAGTATCTTAAAGGGCCCAATAAACCTCGGCGATAGCTTCCCTTACTTGCTGAACCTGACCACTCCTCTCTTAGGCATCACCTTCGAGTAGGACTTCCAACCTAACTCTAAGGGCCGACGTCGCACAGCATACTCTTCGCCAAACTGGCCTTGAGAAGACGTTGTCGCATCGCTCACCTTCCTCGAGGTGTCTCTAATCAAATCAAGACCAATGATGGAGCTCTCTCCCACCTCGGTCCAACATATCGGTGATCTCGCATGGCTCTGCATACAATGCCCCATATGGTGCCATCCGTGACATACTCGTCTCGATAACCGTTGTTGTAGGCGACCCCACTAAGGAAAGTGCTCTTCCCAACTACCCTTATGACCTGCAGATCTATGCTCGCAAAGATGCTCCCTCTAACACCAGATATAATCCACACAACATGTAACCCTACACAACCCTCGCTTATAAACGCCGACCTTCCCTACAGTCACAATCATTGACAATCCAATGGATCACAACCTAGTCCATGTCATGAATTACATCCATATACCGAGTCCTTTGCTCTACCACCAACACCCAACGCACTTCCAAAGGGTATCCAAATCTCGAGTCACTCGACTTATCACTCAACTCTAAGTCTACGTGATAAACTTGGATCCGCGTTCATCTCAGTCACTCCCAATCCTTATCACTAAACTCTAAGTCTTCGTGATAACTCAATCGTGTAAAGCCATCTCGAGTCACTCCCGACTCCTATCACTCAACTCTAAGTCTACGTGGGATAACTCTTGACCGTGTTTTCATCTCAGTCACTCCCCGACTTATCACCTCAACTCTAAGTCTACGCGGATAACTTTATCGCGGTGCTTTTCTCTCGGCAACGTAACTTTAGTCTACACCGCGAGCTCTTACATCCACACGTAAATTTCGGATATTCCACGGGTCTTACACCCACACGTAAATTTCTGATAACTCCACCTGCCCACGAGTACGTAAATTTCAAAGATAACTCCACGGGTCTCTTACACCCACACGTAAATTTCAGATTTCTCCACCTGATTCTTACACTCCAATACAGAGATTTCGGATACCCACAGGTCTCACACCCAATACGCAGATTTCGATAACTCCATGGGTCTCTTGTTCACACGTAAATTCCTGGGATAGCTCCCTGTCTCTTACACCAACACACGTAAATCCCATTTCTCCACAGTCTCTTACACCACACGTAAATTCGAGATAGCTCCCTGCCCTCTTACACCCACACAGAAATTTGGGATCTCTCCTTGGGTCTCTTACACCCAATACGTAAATTGGATAGCTCCCTGGTCTCTTACACCCAATAATGTAATACCTGGGATATCTCCTGGGTCTCTTACACCCACACAGACCTTTCTGATACTACCGCGGCCCTTCACCCTAACTCCGTGCTTCACCTTAGAGGATTAACGGCCCCCTTCTTGCTTTGTCCAACACACATTAATTACTCTTTCATTTCCCCGATTCGAACTATGAGTCATCATTAGATCGTAGTCCCAAAGACAACCCACCACACTCACCAAGAGCGCTAATGACCATACCATGCACCCACACCCGACTCGGGACGCGATGGCTATCGCGGCACATGAACACACAATGATACCATATCAGGACACCCCAATCCCGGTCCACCATGAGCGTAATCCTGAGATCTCTAACTCACAATCTCGACCTATCATGTCAACTCTCACCCCACACTCTGGTGTGGAATAAACATCTTACACACGCTTCTCTAAAGTGCCCTCAACCTCTGCTGCTTCCAAACCTATCACACAAGATGCATTAATGAACATGATGCATCAGAAAACAAATGCAGGTATAAAACGCACCCTGCATGTCCCGTGATTCGCGATGCTCACCTCTCAGACCATGAGACCTCCGGGCTTCCTAGACAATCTCGCCTCATATGCCCAAAGCTGGCGCAATGGTAACATGTCATCCGCCCGGGGCCCGACCCGAACTCCTACCCACAAACTCGCGGCTCGACCCCGACCCACGCTGGGCCGCGCCTGGCGACCCATCCTGCGGAAGTACTATGTGCTGGTGCGGCACCGAAACCAATACCGGGTTCCCCCGACCATACTAGCGGAGGAACAAACTATGTCCTTCCCGGCCCTACCGCTCGACGGGATCATTGCCCCAAAACCTTGGGATCCCCGGGGCTTCGGGGGTAATCCTCCTCAGCGGCAGCCTGCCAATGGTAGCACACCCATCTCGGGCCCATCCCGACCGGGGGCAACCCTAACTCGGTCTCACCGATGATTGACCGAGGTATCCCATACCCGGGATTTCACCATGGGTAATCCCGTCAGTGTCCAGCCGTCTAAATAACATATCACCGCCCGGCTGACTAAATGCCCCATCTCGACCTTGGTCCTCGATAACCTTAGCCCTGCCTTTGAGGTCCGCTTGAAACGCCCTCGTCCTTTTCCTAGTTGGAAGAAGATGAATCTTTCCTTCCTCTTAAGCATCAAAGAACCATATCTTAGATGCCTCGCATAACATCTACCTCTCCCTCTGTGGTCATAGTCGTCCTGACCCTAGAGTCCACTCTTCCTATAACCATTGGAGGACAATGTACTTCTAAACACTAGAGGTCATTTGACCCGCCCTGGTTCACCACTGCACAGGCCTGTGCAATAGCGGCGATTGCAATCCTTACAGCCTCAGCAAAGGCCTGCTGGTCAAACATTGGTGGTGCTTGGCTAGCACCTCGTGGACGCCCTCTACGTCCTCGCCCTTAACTAGCCATCTACACATGTCAAATGACAACTTAATATTCAATGCAGTATCTCTAAGGCGTAAACACAGCCTCGAGACACTATTCACACATAGAAAACATTTCATACACAATGTCCTTGCATTCATAGGAAATGCAAGACAATAATTCCACATTAAATCATTTTTAACAACAAAAATTTTATTTTTAAAAGATTTTATTTGATTTGATTTGATTTTATTTTTTTTTTTAAAACCTCGTGAACAAAGGCTCATGAACAAGAGTTCATGAACAAGGTCCCAAATGCTGACTCAAAAACAAGACATTGAGTCAAAATCGAAGTCAGGTGCACCGTGCAATACCCCGAATCCAGCCTGCGGCGCATAGGTCGCTGCGGCACTATTCCTAGTCGCACGCGACGCGCCCAGTAAAGGCGCAAGATCGGCACAGACGTGGCCCGAAGACTACCGCGGTCACAGCCCGGCCAGACACCGCAGACGCTGCGCGCTTATACCACGCGATATCGCAGCCCCCGGGGCCGCCAGATCATGGCGCGACCGCAGCCGTATCGCGTGCCCGGGTCGCTTTGTATCAAGGACATTACGGTCGCTCTCTCACCATGATACAATTTTTTATCGCGGACCCAGCCAATCCGTTAGGCCCTCGCAGCCGCGCGCCGCCGCTCTCGCGCCGCTGGCCGGCCGTGATCGCGGCCCTCTAATGGTCAGATCGGTGCAGCTCGCCATGTCGTGGCCGAAGTCTTGGTCGTGTCTGGGCCCCCCCGGTCGCTACCGTGCCAGCCTTCCCGTACCGTGTCACGATACAAATTGTTGTATCATGACCCAATGCATGTCGAAACGGGCAAAGAGCCCGGGAAGAACAAATCCGCAACGTTTTTTTTTTTTTTTTTTTTTTCTCGATCCCAAAATTTACCGGAAAACCACCCAAAAAAAATATATATGTATATATTTTTTTTTCATTTTCCAGTAAACCAAATAAATTTATTAAAATTTATTTTTATTTATTTTCTTCCGGGCCATACCCAGAAACCTTAGAAAAAATTTTCTTCTCAACACACCATTTTTTTTTTCATCTCCAATAGCCTCCTTGCTACTCCATAAATGCAATAGCCTAGACCACTGCACTTCATACAACTCAAAATTTTTATGAGTTAAATTTTTACCCTTTTCTTGTGCAAAAACTGGAAAGATTTTCCAGAGTTTCACAACACAATCTGTTTATGTTCAAAACTGAACTTATCTGCATTAATGTAAAAAAAAAAAAAAAAAAAAAAAAAAAAAAAATATATATATATATATATATATATATATATATATATATATATATATGTTTTTTTTTTTTTTAATTCGACCATTTTTGCCAAAATTTTCTTGAACACCTAAGGTTATATTTTCTCGACCTTGGTGTTCAACGCGCTTTTCTCTCCCTGATGCTACTCACTACATAAAAATCACACAATTCATACAACACATGATCACAAATCACTCATGTTATACACACCAATCACACATAAAACACCATGCATGCAGTGTTCTAATCTTGTCCCGTGACTTCCTAGGTCAGTCACATACCTAAACCCTAACATCGAGCTATACCAAGCTGTGATGTTCTTATACCTCAATGACCATGGCCTAAGCCCAAGTCCCCCAATCCCTAGGTTTTTATTTACCTAAGCTCTACACCCACCGAGCTCCTAAGGTAATCGTTTACCTTAGCTCTGATACCAAGCTGTGACACCCCAAAACCGAGGTGTCCGTTGACAACCCGTCAACCTGTGGAATAATCGTGGATGTCGGGTAACCCGACACCACTCATGAAAATCAAGCAGAATCTCCTCTGTACGAGGAGCTCTACCCAAGGTACATAACCTGTCCCAACAATTAACAATGACCACACCGGGTCACATGCGAGTAAAATAATGGCCACTTGAGCCCCTGCATTAATACTCACCAAATATATATCCAACTAACTATCTTACATGGTTCAAGAGTTAACACGTTACTCTTAATATAAACATATATTAAAAGTATAGAGTTATAATACATGTTATACAACAATATCCAAGCCACAAGTCGGCTTTCTTCTAACACGCGGCCTTTAGTGGGTGCCGCCCTCCCGATCGCTCCCTGTACTTGAAATGGTGATCCCACGATAGGGTGAGCAAAGCCCAGTAGAGATAATTTCCTACATGGGTTACTCCCACCTAAGTGCACATGCATGGCAAACAATCACATTCAAGCAATTTCATGAACCTACTCGAATGTCTACCTGCCCAAA
Source organism: Tetrastigma voinierianum (assembly GCA_016808115.1). NCBI lineage: Eukaryota > Viridiplantae > Streptophyta > Magnoliopsida > Vitales > Vitaceae > Tetrastigma > Tetrastigma voinierianum. Next base: position 24,347 of record JAEQBH010003529.1, read on the forward strand.
CCCATGTCTCGGAAGTCCTTACCGACTTCACACACATGCCTGTCAATATGCGAGAAATATCCGCTTTCACAACAAAAGTTTTTGTTCTTGAAAACTTACTGCATTGAGTTTCGGTAAAATATCGATTACTCCTCCGAGGCAAATTGCTGGATAACTCTCCGAAACAGTCATGGTCCTCATCCGAAGTGATATGTTAGACATCCCTCCTAGGCAATTCTTCGGAAAATCTTCCGGCGAAATTCATTTCCACAAACATTTTCATTTTTGTTTCATTTCATGTCATGTACTCACTCCTAATATTCTAGACTGCCCCAGTGCATATGGAATGCATTATGTCAATTCCAAATAATTTATGCTAATACAATTCACATGCATATATTAACATACTTAATTCAAACACCATGTTATTATTAAATTCACATCAATAACACCAAAATTAGCTCACGTAGGCTAATTAACAAATACAAGCAATTCATTTTGAATCACTCAACAACACAAAAACTCACACAAAATTATTCACGTGAACAGTGAAACCCTCGGGTGGCACTGTTCACGGCCACACAAATAGACATTTTGTCCACTTGGTTCAAAGTTTTTGAGACCAAATTTACGGTTAAAACAAGCCTCAGAACATTCCTAACCATTTACATGGCTCTTAATAAAGAATAACGCGCAAGTGGTAAAAGATCCCTACCTCGAGTTGTCGGAACTCCACCAAATAAAAGTCCACGCATAGCCCTCTCTCATGAACAACTTTATTTGCTCCGCCGAGAACCGACAGCCTGACTGGTCGGGGCACCTAGAGAGAAGGTACTCTCTCTCTCTGCAAATCTCAATAACCCCAGCCACGCATCTCTTCCCGTCCGTACTCCACGCGCCCATTTTTTGGTCTTTTTGAAGAAGATGAACATTGTTCATCTTTCGTCTCATTATCATTAACAATTCCATAAATTTCCAATGTGTCCATTTTTCTTGATTTTTGACACTTGGCACTATCTAGGCCATCCATTTCGGCCTCCTACGTACTCTCATACAACATGTGTCACATGGGTACATGTAGTAGGTGACTTTTGTCACATCACATATCTCTCAAACCCATTTTACGACACCTAACACCCGGTGCCTCGAAAAACGTGAAATTTCGATCGTCTCGAAATATAACGAAATTCAACATGTTAGCTAGATTTCACGAGACGATTCCAACAGTGAATTCTGTTTCGTCATCCGAGATTTAGAAAAATTTCGGGTTTTGACCAAAATTAACGTTTTGCCATTTTTTCGAAAATTGGAATTTTCTCGGGTCTTACAGATATAGAGGTCCAGCTTGGTAATTCAAAAGCCTAACCTCAATTTCATAATTTCAGCTACAATTTTCATGAAGAACACTAGTCCAAATTACCTCTTTTTCCAAACTGAAAATCAGTTTCAAAACCTGGACACAAACAGTTAATAGCCTAAGCTATTACAATTCCGGAAATTAAATGGATCATAACTTGAGCTATAAAGGTTGAATTTGGGTAATTCAAAAGCCTAACCTCAAGTTCAAAACTTCATCTACAATTTTCATGAAGGACACTAGTCCAAATTACCTTCTTTTCCCAACCACAAATCAGTTCTAAAACCTAGACACAAACAGTTAACAGCCTAAGCTGTGATAATTCCGAAAATTAAATGGATCATAACTTGAGCTATAGAGGTCCAATTTGGGTAATTCAAAAGCCTAACCTCAATTTCACAACTTCAACTACAGTTGTCATGAAGGACACTAGTCTAAATTCCCTCTTTTTCTAATCGAAAATCAGCCCCAAAAGTTGGACATCATATAGGGTCAAAACAGGGCACTATTCCCTCATCCCAAAATTTTTCCAAACATCTCCTTAGGGTATAAAACACAACCAAACAGCCATTAGAATGAAAAATGAACTAAAGTAGGAGGAATCCCTAACTCTTGGAGCATGGTAGAACCGATGGTCTCAAGAACACCTTCTAAGCCCGAAAATTTTGATATCCCAAAATCTCCTCCTTTGGATCTTCGGTGAAATCCCTCACGGGTACTTGCGTGGCTCGTCGAGTAGATGAACTTCGTTCTTGGCAGATGAATTAGATCGATGGAACTCAGTAGATTGAGAAAGAAGTTTGAATTTCTTTCTTTTCTCTCTCTTTCTCTCTCTACGAGTCTTTTTTTTTCCAACAGAAAATTTGCTCCTTTCCCCCCTCAAAATCTGATTTTCTACTTTGACTTAAGTCTTAAAGACTTAGCCCACATCATGCCATGTGTCCATAATTGGCCCGAGTCTGTTTCTATCCTAGAATAATTTATTCCGTCCTCGTTCAAGTTCAATTTATTTTAAATGAAATTTACTTAATTTATTTTCCACTTTCGAGGATTTTTTTTTCTCAAAATTCCAGTTTTTGGGCTCCACCAGACACGACTCCCCAAAAATTGTGAAAATTCTACTGTCTCGTAATTTAACAAAATTCGGTACGGAGTATTTAGATTTAATGAGAGCCAGAATCCAGTGATAATTCTGTTTCATCATCGAGGAATCTAGAAAAAAAAATCAATTTGCAACTTATACTATAGCGAGTAATTTCTTGTTTTGCCTTTTTTTGAAATTCAAATTTACACACCCGGGTTTTACGTGTCATGTCCATTGACACCGAGTTTAACCCGTTTTTCGACCCTATTTTCGGGAAACCTATAAAAGAGAACACGATTTAGGGTATTAGGGGGGCCTTTTGGGTGGAAACACCTTAAGGCATTGTTCTTGGAATAGGAGAAGCTTTCTTGGGGAGGAAGAAGAAGAAGAAGAAGATGGAAGATGAGAAGAGGCTTTCACTCTAATCTATTTATTCTCTCTCTTTATCTACATTTTCTATTTTCATGAAGTTTGTAATTCCTGTTTTTTTAGTCTTGTTTTAGTTAGTTTTCTTAGGGCTTAGATGTAATCAAGACTTGTTTTTATGACTCTTAATTTGAGTTGATTTATGCTTTATTTTCATATATGTGTTGAGTAGTTTATTTCGTTCTTAATGCTTGTGAGTAATTGGCCAATACTTACATGATTTGTGGTTCGATTCAAGATCTAAGAAGTGAGAATTGGATTAGACCATGGATGAATTACCATTTAATTTTTATGAGATAGAAATATATGTGAGATTAGGTGTGGTATTAGGGTTTCTTGGATTTAATCGCCTTTTGGATACACGGGGTTGAGTAGAGATGCAAAATACCTTATCCACAAGTAGATTGTGAGTTATCAAGAGATTCGCATATGCATTAATTAAAATCGCCATCAACATAATAAGAATGAACATTAATTGATTGGAGTTAAGAAGGTTGATTCATAGTCTTGGAATGGTAAAATCTATGCCCTAGGGTTTTTAGTCTTGAGTCTTTGTTAATTTAGGATTCTTTCATGCTAGTTTAGTGTAAATTAAGTCTTCCACATATTTTCCAACATCCAAATATAGCCTAAGCTAAACTAGAATCAATATTTAATAGTCAATCCTTGTGGGATGAAACTTTTACTTTCACTTTATTACTTGAACACGACGCGTGCACTTCCTTACTTAGGCATTCTTATTTTCATATACGTTTCGTGCCTATCAAAGGACATGGGAGCATTGATTTTCCAGGTGCATTTCCAAAGACAAAGTCTAATAATTCCAAAACTCCTTTATCATATTCACTACTTACTCTTGGCTTTTTCATCCAACTTTTATCTATTGGCATTTTTCATACTTTTGTAAATGAAACACTTCAATCATATAACAATAAATCTTTGTACCAACTTATAATGAATATGATATGCTTTCTATCTAGTTTAAACTCCTATTAGGTAGTGGTTCCTATACCATTTAGAAATACATAATCCCTACAAATCAATCGCCAAGATGCCTAGTGTGCTTTGATAAAATTTCGGTAGCATCTCCCCATAGTTTTCCTAGTACACGAATTTAACAAGTTATATACATACTATTAGTTGGCTTAACTAAGCTAATAATAATATGTTACCTTGTCCAAATATGCACCAAAAAAACAAGAAGGAATTGCTATGAAAACTTATCAATATAGCAATAAGCATAAGCAAGTGATATGATAGATATTATGCATTTCGAAATTGTCAAAAAGGACAATTCAAGCATTATTTGTAGACACTTGTACCAATCATAAACAAAACATATAGGTTGAAAACTTGATTATGACGGTTGTAAATGGTCATATCCACATGTTTACAACTTACATGTTTTAGTGTATGCTAAAAGGGACATTTGTCATGCAAAGGCAAGGATACTTGAATAGAATTAGTCTCAAATTGAATCATGAAATAAGGAAATTAATAAATAAATAAATATTTAAAAGTAATAGATAAAAAAAAAAAACTTATGTCAACTTTGCAGTGGATACAACATATGCATATCTCACCAAAAACAAAAGCAAGATATAAACAAGAGTAGAATAAAATAAACAAAATAAATGATGCTAAAATTTTTGGCATTAATAACAAGGAGCTTGTAAAATTAGGTGGTGATGAATACCAAATGAGGAATTTTAATCCTATAAGTATAAAAGATCAAAATTCAAACTTAAAATCCTAACTCTCTTTTACATCCCAAGTAGTAATTTAAGGAATAAAAATTATATATATATATATATATATATATATAAACATAAGATATGGAAATAATATATAGCTTAGAAACATAAAAAATATTTAGAGACGCACATAGCAAAATTATTTACTTATTTATTTTTATTATTTATTATTGTTTTATATAGTATTCTCTAAAAAAATAAATCCACCTCTCTACATGATCAGAAAATAGTCCTTATAATAAAATAATTACACCTACGGGAATATAGAATAAGATTTATAAAGGTATTCATTCCTTGTTCGAGATAGACATATAATTTGGATCAAATTCATGATTAATATCTAGCATATTTTCATGTACAGAGCTATTTTAAATATTGATTTTATTTTTCTTAATATTTATTATTAATTTTATTATACAACTCCACTTAGTAAAATCCTAAATGAAAAATATAAATAAAAGGAAATTAGTCCTTATTCACTAATATCTATCATTTTTCTGGTACACCTCCAGATTTCTTGTTTTCGACTTTCCAAGTCTTGATCACAACCTCATATTTTCTTCCCCTCCTCTCCAACTTGTGAGAACCTCAATAAGTAAAATATATCATTCACATGGCAATTTGGAACCTGTTCTACTTGTGAGACCCTCGATAGGTAAAATTTATCATTCACATGTCAATTTGGAACCTAGTCTTTAATTTTTTTTTCTTTGACTTCATGCCTATTATCACAACCCTAAAACCAGCCACTAATTTTTCTAGCAAGTGTGCGACATTAATTCCGATTTAGCCAGCCTTCCTATTTCGTTTCTCTCCAAAAAGCAGTGTGTATGAGAGACAATCAAATATAGGAAAATCTCCTAACTTGTATTTTATTAAACGGAAAAATACAAGAACACACTGGTGAGCCTCTCTTATTTCTGTTTTTCCTTACAAAGGAAACTCACCAAAATTAATTATAAAGAGCGTTTTGTCTCCAACACGCAGGATCTGTGGCTTTATAAAGAGGCTTAGGGCCACCCCTTGATCATACACACATTTTCAAAGGGGTGCCAACCCATGAACCTTGTACATCACTTGACCCATCCCATAGCCCATGCTCCAAGGGCTGCCTCAATTGTTACCCCTTCCCAAAGGGTGTAGACAGCCTGCAAACTGATCCCCTACGTTCCAACTAACAACCTCTTTTGCTCATGTCTGGATTTGTTCTGTTGAGGTTTTATCAAACACTAGCGGTACCTTATTCTTCTGGCGCTTAGGCGCTTATGGAAGATTCGATCCCATTGTCAAGGTCTTGTCTTCCCTCGTTTCAGTCATGCACTACCATCCCGAGACTGAGCCACTTAAGCCATGCACTACCATGCAACACAACTCATCAACAAACCATCTAGATCATGCACTGCAATGCGACACAACCACTATCAACTAATCATCCCGATCATGCATTGCCATACGACACAAACTACCATAAATCAGCTTATCTAAACTATGGCACATGCCCATGGTCACTAATCCTACGTGGCAGACGCATCGAAAGTGCCTCTTGTAAGCTAGTAATCGACCTTTGTAGGCATTATCCACAATGTTTTGTTGAATCACCGCTTATGTCATCAATCCTGGCTGTAACCAAGTCCACATGTACCTAAAAAAAGCCGACATCGTTTACGTTTACCTTAAGTGGAAGAATCTTGTGTGCTTGACAGAATATAAGAACGTTAAATTACCCAGCCCAAGGCCTCTTCGAGCATCCGAGTTGCCATGGCCTACCTTAGCCAAGGCATGGTCTTGGTTCCTTGCTCATGAGAGACCACTTCCCCCTTAAAGAGCTTATTAGCAATTCCCCATTTTCCTGGAGAGACATCAGTAATGAGACATACGCCTCAATTACCTTCAATCCCTACTTCGCTTCGCATTCCACTCTATAATCCCGAGGCTTCATCTAATCACGATCTCGTCTGCGTTTTGTTTATTCAGTCCTTCTATGGGTATATAATCCATAAGCTCTCTATAGTGTCGATCTGTTGATCCAAGAAGGTTTACACTGTATCCTACTTATTTTTATTCTTAATTTAATTTATCTACATTTTCCTCACCTAATAGAATCTTCTTCCCTTTCTCTAAAACATGTTGATGGATACATAATAAAACAAAAAAATCAAAGCAAATGATGGGAAAATTTGCTTGTCAAATCATGCGTGATGAATTAATGCATCTAAAATGATATGTATATAAATAATGATTAGAAAGTGGGTAGTTCAAATAAAACATGGTAAGTGGCCACGATGTTATTTCTTTTCGCTGGTAATAAATGTTTTAACGATATCCATCATTATTTTCTTCTTATAACCCAGTTTTTTATTTAACTTCCATTTAGAAATTGGGGTCCCATCCATTAAGACCTAAAATGCAAAAGAAAAGTGAACATAAACAAAGTAGAGAGAAACGAGACAATCATAAAGAAAACTATTGTAAAGATACTATGAGTATCAGGGTCTTTGAGGCCTAGGGGCCCACTTTACCGATAGGCCTGTCACCACAAGGTGTCCATCATTTAGCCTTCCCCATGAAGCCGGTCCTAATGGCCTACCATATTGTAAGTCATGTGAGAACTAACCGCATTTATAATCCTAAACCCTGGTCTTTGATCCCAGTCCTAACCCACCATCCTACCTCATGGGAAGTTTAGTATAGATAACATATTTGAGGAATTACGCAGATTGAGCTGGTTCCAACCTTCCAAAAGATTCAACCTATACGCCCTAAAACACAAATCTTTAATATGAAGAATTAGTCCTTGATAAGGAAAAGAGATCTTATCAAATCATAGATTATCTTCCTATAATTCAAGAGAAAGCAGCTCAAGAGAATAAAAGGCCTCTCACAAGGAAAGGCATGAATCAACCACGCTTAACTCCTTCTTCTCTCTCCATCATTTTGTCGACTTTAATCATCGTGAGGCAATTGATGCATCGTCTAACTCTTTTTTTTAGAGAGTTGAGACATGTTATAGTTTGATGCTCATGGTCGGACATCCAGAATTTATAATTGACATCATTTGTGGAATAAAAAAAGTCTCATCGATGACGGTAAGAGCTGGTTCAACAACTTTTAGGGTCCTTCTTCATAATGAAACGTTATAGTCTCATTCTACATTTGATCTATTCGACACAACAGAATGATCAAGAACTCTATGATCCAACATCAAGATCGATTTCTATTGGGAGCCAAGACATGAGAAGAACAAGGAGGAGCAAGTAAGGGAAAATGAGGAATCTGTAGACTGTGTCAACATCCGCAGTCAAGGAACAACTGCTCACCGCCTGTGAAAAGACGCACTGGTGTAAGACGTGTACACAAAGAATCGGGCTAGCACCACATCGTCACGATAAAGGAAATGAGCCCATCATCCCCGAGATTGAGAGGATACCCCAGTAAACGACGAAGCTCTTCTCAGAGCAACTACCAAACCTCTCCCAAGAAAAAGTAGAAAGGTCGTGTCGCACTAGAAGATTGACTAAGACAATAGATTCAAAGAATGCCGATAATCAGATGCTTCCGCTTCGGTGAAGAAAAGGTCGAGGTAGAACTAACTAAACGGGCAATCTGAGAACAAGTCTCCAGATTACCTTAATCGTTGAAATTTCGCCCGCATGTTTAGATAGCCTTCGCTGCAAGACATGACTCCACGCACATATCGCCTATGAAGAACGATTCAAGTCCCGTGACATGCCTCCCGCCTCAAGGCGACACATTCTGAGACTATGGTTTCTCACCACACGTGCTCTTCATACCAACTTCACTATGTTTAACAACCCCACCAATCTCTGCGATCAAGTATTCCATTACAACTGTGCGAAGGACTTTGACCTGGCTCCTGGGTGATCTTCTGTTTATGTAAAGTTTTCTGTTAAGTTTTTAGAGCTCGGGACAGTTTAGTTTATAAGTCTCTAAGAAAACCGAATAACACGCTCTCGATCTTGGGGAGTGTCTATCTCAAGAAGATCTACGCCAAGGCATCAAAAGGAATATCACTCCTTTACAAACTATTTTGAACACTTAGAAAGAGTCCATACCTGACTTCAAGGTAAGGAGTTTCTGGGCAAGCATTCAACAAATAGAGAGTTGTATAACATGTGATGTAGTCCTTCGTAACTCAAGAAGTTTAGTCCTCAACTCCTTCTTCCACTTGTTGTCCCACTCAATAGTAATAGAATGGAAGAGTGAGATACTACTGGAGGATACAGATTCACTGAATATAACCTGCATACAAATGGCGATCACAAATCACGGACCGAGAAAGATAACTGACAGAAAAAAAGTCAGTCACATTCCAACAAAGGTCAAAATGAGATTAAAAGGACCTCAGACTAGTCTCAAATGTGAGAGAGCCCCAGACGGTTCTCTTAAATATCCTTTAGACGCCAAAGGTCATGGTTCTCATTCGCGACTCACTATATTTCCAAATGGCCCGCACTCATCCAAGCGAATCCTCGCCTAAAGAACAACCTTTATATGTGATTATTAGGGAACATTATGGACACAAACCAACTTGTATTAAGTCTAAAGTTCCTAGAGGAAAATATGATCAAGGCAGGACACCTCAAGAGGCACCTGGTGAAGAAGATCAGGTGGAATCAAGCAATGACAGTATATTTATTAACATCCGATAAAATTTCACCAGAATTTATCAACAAGAACAGAACATTGGCGCAGCCGGCGCCAATGAGCAGAGATTAATCAATCACTAAGAAAAGAAGCCTGTCACATGATAAGGTTGTGGTCGGGTGAATGTCAGCCCACACAAGTAAAGCAACAAGGAAGCCATGCATAGATGTCCTACATCATTTTTGAGACCAATAGGTTATTAGCTCACTACGCCTTGGCACTCACCGATTAATGGTTTCAGATGCATGTGGCGTCAGGATCCGGCAAAGACGGACAGACTTCATCGGCGAACTCTAGCCTTCATACAGACGGAAGTTTCTTCCGACATGCTAAATTAAGCCCGGCGAATCCTCCGCTCAATCTGAGCAAAACTACAATGACGCTAGGAGATGTCACATTCCTTATGAGAACGCTGTGCCGGCCATCAGCAGTTGTTTCCATCTAAGGACTCAGGCCTTAGAATGCCATGAAGGCAAGACCTTGCTGCACCCATGAAGGTTTTATACTTAACGTATCACCGAATGGTGAGTTAAAGTAGTCGACCTTTATGAAGCAAATGGTTATAATGACAAAGAGGCCATTAATTGTCCATGGGAAAGGGAGAGGGGAGTTGCGATTCCAACAACCTCCTGTGATGATACAATCTACGACAGCAACTATAGTATGCCAACTAGACTGTATGAAGAAAAGGACCCACAACCGTGGGATCCATTAGAAGAAATAGAGTTTTATCGACTAGAGCGGTTCATACTTACCTCATGTCTAATGAAGAAAGGGAGTATGATAGAATCATAATCACAGTAACATTGATGTATTTGCCTGCAGACACTTTGATTTAGATAACCGACATTGGTTTCTATTAATTCAAAACATCCTCCTAATCGCTCAAGCTATAGTAAGGCAAAAGGTGAGGCGATTCACCCTGATTAATATTGATGATTGATATTAAGTAGACAATCTCCCAGCACAGTGCCTTATAAGGGAGTGGCAAAGTATCTTGAATTGGCCGCTACGTAGGAACATGTATAAGTGGTGGAGGTGATATGTAGAGACTACACTAATTTTAGTTTAGCATGTCCCCATGATAGCTCCTCTTGCCAATGAGGCAGATCAAATTGTGGATGTGAATAATCGGGCATGGCATTCCCGTCATTTCTTTGACACTTTCCCCAGGTACCATAATATTCCCATGATCCTACTTCATGATGTTGAGAAACAACCTTCATCACACCACGGATTGTAATCACAACGAATGCCTTGGCCTCGAAACGACAGTAACTCTATCAAAGGATGGGATTTAAGTATTCTTACCGATAAGCAAATCCATGGAGGCTTATCATGATATGTTCAATAAATCGCAAAGAACACCCCAATCACACAAGGCATCTACAAGAAACATTTGGAGTTATTTCCAAGACATAATGAAACTTTAATCTTTTTATGTATGCTCGTGTCACCAAATTCGGCTTGATGGGTAACCTATGGGATGCAGAGGCTAATCCCATCAAACTCAAGAGATGAAACTCAGACTTAAGTTTAAAGGGGGTACAACAACTCATCAAGCAATGAAGGTTCTGTATGTTCATCTCTGCTTCACGTGATCATTTGGCCGTTTCTTCAGACTCCTAAAAGAGTCATAAAGTCATTTGAATCAGAATATCAGTGGTCATAACACCAAACAACGTCTCATCAACCATCAATTCTTGCTAGCTAGCGAAGTTTCCAAGTGACACTCTTTCTTTACTTAGCAAGCCTTAGAAATTCAAGAGTGCAACATTATTTAAAGAAGATAGAAACTAAAGCAGACCTATACTTTCAGAAGCAAGTCCTTTTCAGAGGCAAAAACACATGCTCATCTCGGTCATAATATTCTCCGAAAGAGCCATTAAAAATCCATTCTTACTTAGTTGCAGACTTCATTACTGCACTCACTAACCTCTCAAGAGATGATACATACACGATCTGCTCCAGGCGATGGTTCGAATATAGATAGTTCGATTCATATAAATTATTACTCGCATTAAAAGTGGCAAGCACCGGGTCGACTTTTAACATAAACCTCAATAGGAAATGGAACCAAATAACTCCGACTGCGGACTCCAATGTGGATATGCCACGGCAAAAGGGATTTATTTATGACTTAATTAAAGTCTGACGGGGAAATAATGTGAAAGGTGTCATATCGTTTAGATTTCGTTTCCAACAACAAGAAGAATATTTATAATTATAGTCAAGATTGACTGCAACTCAACTCAAAATTATCAGGAGCGAAGCCACTCACCAAGCAAGGTAAGGTGCAATGCAGAATATGGAAACAAGAGACCAAAGGTATGACTATATGAGTCCGTAAACCCATTTACTAGGAAATCCTGGTGGCTTCGGGCGAACGAGTAACGCCTCAAGAGATTCAAACGGTAAGGCAAGACGCTGGCATATGGCCACGCCCCTACCAATAAAGAGAAACGGTCAGCTTCATCTACTACAGCTCTAGTTGCCGATTACACAATCGGTAACGAAGAGATAGCGTGTCCTTCTCGGATGACTTAACAGTCCGCTTATTTTAGCGCCCGATAACCACGAGTCTAAACTGGATTCCATTTTAATCCATTTTTCCGCCATTTTAGCGCTTCTGCATCTATTTCACGCAATTAAGGGAACATTCACCAACTTGTGTTTTTGGTATGGTTTAATTTCGAAAATGATAATTCTGAACACAAAGAAGAAAAATGGCACTGTACCATTCTTCTAAGTGACATAGTTTTGTTTGTCAGACAAAATTTCAAGCAAAACTAGAAGAATAATGTTCAAACAAAGAACAGATAGTCGCGACAACTAAGCTGAATTTAAGACATAAATAGAATCTCTATCAAGGAGAAGAGTTTTTTGCTGCAACATTGCCAAGAAAATGTAAAGAAGACTATTGCGATAAATTCTTTCTCTACTGCAACATAAAAGGTTGAAGATTAGCATATGAACTTGAATACAAAGATAAATTACACGGATAAATGAAAAGGATATAAACACAAGTCACTAAGACAAGTGTTTTTATGTCGCGATAAAGTTACACGGAACCAAATTGGCTAGAAAATTCCTATCATGAAAGAAAAATCCCCGCCAAGATTTATAATATCCAGAAATCCAATAAACAAGAGCAAACAGGACTTTTGTCACACTAGTTATTATTTATGTCATGATAAATAAAACACGGGAGGGGACTTTTGTCGAAGACACAGTTGAAGAACAACATGTAAGAGCAGAAATGACTACAAAGAAATCTGTTACACATAGTAAAGAATTGAAGGAAGAATCTCACAGACAAGAAGTTTTCGCTACATACAAAGCTAATACAGTATCGATGTAATTTAGTCGCGATGAAGAGAAAATCGGCCGCGATAAATTGAATGAGAACCTAGATTTAACCGCCGAGTCCGGTCGCAACAAAGAAAATTCCAGCAACAAATCGCTAAGAAATCAATAAATCCTGTCACGACACATTGAAAACTCTGTCAGATGCAGACAGTTAAAGATAAAAATACTTTGTTGCACCAAAGAAAATTATGCTGGCAGCTTTCTAGATAGAAGTGGTATAAAGAGTCAAGTAACAAATTTTATGTCGACAAAACATTCTTTGTCACGACAAGAACAAACCGTTGATCAAATTTATCAATGACATTATCAAAAGTCTATCGTTATTTAATCCAAGAAAAAGCCTGCAGGAATAGGGTCATAGAAAATCAAGTTACACTAAAGTCAGCCACAAAACCAAGATCTGTTTCACATAATCCTTTCTATGTTTACATAAAGCGATTTATGAAGCTATAAATTTGGGAATCCACAACATACCTTCATGCGTTTAACATTGAAAGTTTATAACAGACGATCTAGTACTACATACAAATTTTCTTATACCAGTGACTTCTCGGTAGTCAAGACTTTATATTATTTTTCTTTTCTTTTCTTTTCTTTTATTTTTAGTAGATTTAGTTTGAGCAAGCATTTTTAGTTATTTCTTGATTATTCAGAGTTGAGTAATGAAACTGAAGTGCAATGCAGATAGAATTTCCGTTAAAATTTCTAATACCGCTTTGAATAAAATGGAGTTTGAAAATCATATGGATTTATATTTGATGCCTTTACTGCTTACACTTTCAATGAATTATCCATATCAATTAGTTACCTATATTAGTGGAACCATGAAAGGTTTAGCCCTCTAGAATGGGTCATGATCATAAATACTTGTCTAATACAAGTGGAAGAAAGCCTAGTAAGAATTCTTGAATTCTATTTGATTGGCATTATTTTTTAACTTAATTGTTCCTAAGAATAGTAATGTAAAGGTTTCAGCAAAATATTGTATCTTTACTTTGATTTTGAGAATTTCTACGTATACATATTAAAGATAGAGAACTAGGTATATAGCGTTCTTGTAAAGGGTAGATTAATACTTAGAAGAATGAACTTGAAAGATTACTCTAAATAAATTACTAACCTACCATGGTGGTTTGAGGATAGCTCGATGAAGTATCGCTTAATCTCACTGGGATGTTTCACTCTCTGATGAACAGATTTCGATCCTTGTTATCAAGATCTAATTAAGGAGATGGAGAATTTAGTATTGAAGGACATGGGGTTCCATCTGAATTGGAGAAGGCTTGCAAATATCTCGTCATGGGGCAAGAATTCAAGCTCTAAGATCCGGTGAAGTAATGGTGTGCTAGAAAAAAATACTCAAACATAGAAAGAGGATTATATCTACAGAAGGAGATTCATGAGCCTGTGGAAGGAATATGAATTTTAATTAGGTGAAAAGAGATGGTTGAGAGAGAAAATCAAACTATACCACAATGCATCTTGATAAATTTGCTTAATTATAGATATAGTTTATTAAATGATAGTAAATCGAGAATTATTCATATCATCGAGGCCTTGTGTGGTTGCCTCACTCAAAGAACTCGAATCGACTTATTAATATTTTATAGAATATTAGTAAACATTTAAATGAGCTTTTATTAATTTTCCAATCATCTTAATATTGGTTCAAATAGTAAATATCTTGAGGAAGTTAGTAGCTGGCTTTACAGATTCAATCCTCATGAGAACGATATATGGACTTAATGTGAAAATCCACTTATTACTTGTATGATCCGGGCACCTGTAGTGCTTCAAGACCAAGTAAAAATTTAATTTAGAATCCATTTTATAAAAAGGAATAAACATATATTTCTACTAGATGCACACAAGTTTCAAGGTGAGGTTTTGATTAGATACAGGTCCCCAGAGGTGGCATAGTCATGCACTTTGTTTAGATCTGGTTTCCAACAAGTTTTTAAATATTAAGTTGCCGGGATTGATATAACAGTCCTGGGTAATAGCTCACAAATCTTGTACATACATGACTTTGTTTGACAATTGTTTAGAGAGTATCAAAATCTAGTCAACAAGTTTCTCATGCCTGTTGTGGATAAGAGGATTGCATTCTCAAGATCATTCTAACCAAACAGTAGAATTGCACTCTGAAATTTTTTAGTTTTATAATAGTTTCGAATCAATGTAGATTCATATAAGAAATCAAATAATTTATGAGCAAAATTGCCATAGCTGTTTCTATGATTTCATTTAATCTCAAAGTAGAGCTTTATTTAAGAAGACAAGAATGGCTAGAAACCACAAGTGCATCTATCACTTTAGACATAAAAAGAAAGAAGATTTGAGAAATTAGGAATAAGACAAGTACAATCAAAAGTATGGCAATGAGAAAGACTACAACTATTCCATGAGAAGTGTGGCAGAAAGACTGAACGACAAATGACTATGGAAGACTTTGAGCATTCAGATCAGATATTACCACCTACCAGCAAGACAACCGCAT
The DNA here is from genome assembly GCA_016808115.1 of Tetrastigma voinierianum. Taxonomy (NCBI): domain Eukaryota; kingdom Viridiplantae; phylum Streptophyta; class Magnoliopsida; order Vitales; family Vitaceae; genus Tetrastigma; species Tetrastigma voinierianum. Next base: position 39,481 of record JAEQBH010003529.1, read on the forward strand.
ATAGAAGTAAATACTTGAACTGCTAGCCTCGATCCCATAACAGCAAAGATCTAATTATCAAGGTCCTTCTCAGACCGCCAATTTATACAAGAAGATTCAGATAGCACACATTGTGGTTAAATGGGGAAATGTATGATCAGTCAGAGCTCTTCTTTCACTAAGAGATGTGATGAATTTGCTCAGTCACTACTATCGATCAAGATAAATTAAGAGCTGTCAAGCTTATGAGCAGATTCCTTCAAAATGACGTCTAAAAAAATATGAGAGATTATAGTTTCAAGCAGGGGGAGGAGGAAAAATGCATAAATGAGAGAGATTTCCAAGGAGACTACTCAAAAGATGTCCCATATTGAATAAATCACCACTTAGATGACATATTCTAATTATCCATTTAATTATACTTGCAGAGTAATTTGATTCAATTTTCATAAAGTGGGCTTAAAAGAAGAAAAGCAGAGGAGGCAAGGTAGCCGACACACTTCAAGCAATGAAACTACAAAGCTCCATCCAAGCTTCCAGTGAACAGAAATGGTAATGGAAGTGAGGATGGTCAGAGCTTAATCTAGAATGACCACACAAAGAAAAGTCAGATGCACTAATGAACAGATGGGAAGGAATGAGAGAAGAATGTACAACGCACTTCTAAAGTTGGGATAAAGGTATATTGAGAGAGAAGAGAAGAGGCTAAGAGGGAGATCAAAACCATGAGGATCCCTACTTCAAGCTGAGAGGCACAAAGGTCGAATGTTAATGGGAGCTACACTTCAAGTTTATCCTCAACTCTGCCCACCACTACACACCAAAGACTCGTGAATCATGAGAACATCTCATACGGGGAGGAGCACTACAAGATCAAAGACTGACATAATTTTGTGGCAATATTGCTGCCTGAATTTGAATAAAGAATAAATGTGAGCGTGCCAAATTTATGCAGAGAAAATCAAAATAGAGATATCTGAATCTTCAGGACCAGAGCGCTGCTTCAGGAGAAAAGAAGAGCTACTGGAACATACATGAGCACAAGTCTGTTGACTGGAAGCAGATCTAAAAACACAACCGGTGTTTCTGTGCCAATACCACCTCCTAAGAATCGAGACTTAAGCAGTATGAATTAGTCTTCAGCCATGCATTGTCTAATAGATGCATTCCTATGACATAAGAAGAACTAAAGGACCACATGGTCAGAATCCTGCTAGCTGGCACAGAACTGGAAGAGATGAGAGCTCAGTTATGACATTGAGGAAAGGAAACATGCGCAATTAGAAGACACAGAGTACAGCACTACTCAAAACCGTCAATAAAGATAAACATAAAAACGAACAACTATGAAGAAATGGAGGTATGAATCCAGTGAGTATGTAAGAGGCCAAAGCTTACAACCTCAAGTTCCATTCCTCAGTTGTTACAGAAGGCAAATCTTGAAGAGTTAATTTTCAAATCTGAACATGTGTTCAAGAATACAGAGATCATCCTTTCCTGGAGGCATGACTCCAAATGCCTCAATATAAAATTCATGAGATATATTTAACAAAAAGAGAGATATTATTAAGAGGAGGAGGGAGATGATAAAGAATCACAAAGATCTAATAGTCTAGGCGCAGAAATGCAGATCAGCAAATACACTATACCCCGCAGAAAATCAAGTGTTGATATGGAAAGGCACTCATGTGATTATGGAGCCAAGATCAACTTGATGCCTTGTCTTTTTGGTTGTACCTGACAGACCTGCCAATCTTGATACCCTCCCAGGTTCTCCAGTATCCCACAGTGAAGTCCCACCGTACAATCCATAGGGAATACAATGGAACCTCACCTAAGAAAGAAGTAAAACACATGGTACCACAATACCAATTATACAGAAAAATCCATGACAAAATTTAATTCATAATGATCGATCTAACTTTAATGCAGGTCATAACCACAAACATACATAATAAGGACCATATGAGTTCAACATTAATATTGAGATGATCAAGAGTATTTAATTAGGCACAAAAAGTCCAACAAACTGCATGGTAGATGAGATAAAGTAATCGTACTGTGAAAGCAGAAAGAGCTAAGGAAAGAATTCAGTGAGGTGGTGGCCCTACTAACCACTCGGACTTAGAAATGCATTTTAAAAAAACAAGGAACAGAGAGAATTAGAAGAGGTATACTTATATGAAAATGTTTTTATTTTCGAACATTCTTCCTCAAGACCTCACGTCCACTCTTTCAGAAGGTTCCTGCTTAGAAAGATATTATAAAGCTCTAATTCTCTATTTGGTAAGTCTAATAATATGAAATTCATGCTCAAAATTTAAATCGAAAGGATTTAAGAGTTGGTAGCTCAATTGTTCACAATCAAAATTGAGTATAAAGTGCTGTGTATAGTCATCATGTCGTAAAACAATCAAGAGCACATAACTAAAAATACTGAAACAGTTAACTGAACGTGTTCACACAAAATTGGTAATTGTTATACCCATCATAAACCGTCAGAAACCACCTCACGACAATCGCGGGCAAACGAACAAACCTTCTACAACCTAATTTACCACGCAGCAACTACTAAACCCTGGGTAAACCCACCATCACAAGTATGTAAGGAACTGATTAAACTCAGTAAACCCTAATCATCAGTGGTATCTAATAAACCTTAGGTTCAGTGACATCACTACCAAGTGGAATAATATATAATCGCTTCTCTTACTCACATGTACATTTCCAACGACATCAGATTATAATCATTTCCACAAAATTCAAAATCTCTTTCTTAAAAACAAGGTTTTCTAAAGTGGTTTCAAAACCTCAAATCCACAAAATTCAACATATATTTAAAGACTGCTAGTGATTTATTCATGAACCTGAACTTCCAACATTAAAAATGTCGATAAAATTCAATAATGGAAATGATAATCTGTTTATATGGAAAACAGCATCATTCTATTTAGTACAAATCAATTATTCATCAAATGATAGATTTATTAAATAATTAACTGCACATTATATACCAACATACACCCCAAAAAATATTTAAAGAGTAAACATCCACTGAATATAGACTTTCAACTCGCCTCCCCATGATCGTCTTCCACCCTGCCACAGCGTTCAGAATACAACAAAACACCACTTGTGGGCCCAGAATCAATCCACACAACACATGCCCTCAAGGCCTTAGAATAACTCTGTAACTGATGAACCATCTAAACTGGACCCACAGTCCACCGCAGGGGCCTGGTATTCTGGGTCAAAACTGGGGCTTTCACCCAGAGTTACCTGAAATTGAACTGTCCAACTATTCATTGAAGATCCATTTGCTTGATCCATCTTCACTCACAACTTTGACCAATTTGAACACTTCACCTCGTCCAACCTTCTTTGGTAATTACTCTGGATTACCCAAAAGGAAATTGTCCAAACGATGTCCAAAATTCACAAACCATATCAACGGAAAGTCCAAGAGACCAGGAACAGATTAGTACTCTTTACCTTGGTCCAAAGGTTGGTTGTGAGGCAAGAAAATGACCCAGAAGAAGCTGTTAAACTTATTGTCACATCTTCAAACTATGAGGAATCACAAAAAAAGCACTCACTGAATGAGTTCAGAGGGTCCAAAATGGTGGGAGTGGAGGTATGGGTCGGTCCCGGGAGTGGCCAAAACGCGTAAAAACGTGACCCACTGGTTGGCGTACTGGTCGGGCCATCACGCCCCGATCCGGGCGCTCGTCTGCCATTGTCGGGCCATGAAATTTCATCGACGGATCGTCTCACCTTACTCCCTCCTCCTGGGGCGGCGCATGAAGTAAAGGTGGGTGACCTGGGAGTTGCCTCCCACTTCATGAAACTTGAACGCCCGAAATGGGGATCACCCAGCCGGTGTTCAAGGATTTTGGGAGTTTCTTTCTTGTGGCCTTGGAGTTGTGTTATAAGCCTGGGTAATGGTCTATCTGGCAAGGCTAGGTTTATATAGGCCTAGGTCGCTCGTGAAAATCAAGACGCCTTTGACACTGCTAAATGTCGTTGTTTGAACTCCAGTCATCAAGTAACTTTTATCCGAAGCCTGATTGACGCTCAACTCGCTCTACAGAACTCGTGATCGACGCAGGCCTACTTAAAATTAAGGTCTTAGTCAACCTAAAATTATTCCTATCCTGAAAAGTTTAATCTTGGTCCACATACTCAAGGTGTTGGTCAAAACTCGTCAACTGGTCAAACTTTAGTCAACCGACAAATGTGTTAAAAAACTTGTATTATTTAAAGACTGGGCCACATAACCTACTCCTTAAAGAAAAATTTGGCCCACGAAATTGCACTCGTGGTCATGGAATGATGAGGTAACGGTCTGCATTTATCTCCTTCCTTTCTCCAAGTCGCCTCTGACTAGGTGGTTCTCCAAAGGATTTTTATTTATAGATGATGGTTCATAAGTGGCTCCTTTCCTCTTCCTACCTGGGACTTAGAGGCACCGTCAGTTCTCATGTGATGTCAACCCTCACCAATCAAGCTCTAATACATGTGAGGGATCTGAGATACATTTATGAGTACGGAGATGTGGAAAATATGGACCGAGAGGAAGCCTTATTCGAAGAAGTCTAATCTTATAAGCCACCTGATCCATCCTCCCAACAATCGTGAAGTTAGTCCGATGGAAGGTGACTTAGCTTCCTCGCTCCCAAAGCCGCACGCTTCTAAGGAGAGAGCGAGACACTGATCCCTCGAATCTCAAACTCAAGATCCTTCCTACGCTGTCCGCATAGCCTTTGTCTATCTTGAGCCAGTTTAACCTAAAGCACGCATAAGATTAACTCGGTCCATGCAAATGCTTGTACACCCAGACCTAGCACTCTTCACCAACTTCATTCCAACATAAGGAGTGCGACATCATTTCCCATACAATGTCTCATAAGGTGACATCTCAAATGCTCGAGTGATGAAATGCTGTTACAGAACTCGCCTAAGGCAGATATTCATTCCAATGTCTCAACAGGTGATGAGTGACTAAAGAGAATCCTCTTGTCCTATCTTCCTGGGATCGGGTCCATCTGGCTGAGGCAGTGCGACACCAAACTAACTCGATACCCAGTTCCTCTTCATCAACCTCTTCCAAAACTCTAAAGGAATCGAATCCTACTCGCAGATGATCAAGACTGCACCCCATGCAAACTCACTATATGATTCATAAAGAGTTCCATTAGTTTCGAGGAGAAAACTTCACTATCAGAAATCGCACTCGTGAGCTTCCATCAACTACTACCCAAATGCCATCATGTCTCCGAATCATGGAGGGATTTGAATATAACGATTGTAATGCGCCCCATCCACTCGATAGGTAAGGGCCTGGAGTCCAAGGCTCGGTCTTTGTTCTTCGTTTCAGTTTATGAGGCGACTTGATACATACTGCAGTAAATCCTCTTTCATCCCCTGACCACCAATAATATTCCTTCAATGCACGCAAAGACATCTTGGTACTACCGGTGCATAGTACAAAATTAACTTTATGGGCTTCCTCCAATACTTGCCCTTTTTAACTCCTTATGTCTAATGGCTATATGTTTTGAACTAACTCACTGAAGGGGCCCCATCGTCCCAATAGCAAAATCCGACCGGTTCCTTCCTGCACCTTCTTCTCATGCCCATCAAATAGGGATCTTCGAGGCTACGCCCCAGAATCTGACCACAAGTATCGGCCGAGTTGGAAATCCAGCAAAAGGCTCAAGCATGCATCCTAACTCCACCCAACTCAACTCGACCACAATGGAAGTCAGATTGTCCGTGACATAAGCCAAAGAGCCCGTGAGTCTCCCACTAAAGATCCGCCACCACATCGGCTCCACCTCGGGATGGTGTCAAGGCAATCATAATCCAAGTAGTTCCATCCACTCCCTTGGTCTTAAGTTTAACTCCTTCTGTGTAACAACATTTAAGGCTCCACGGCTCAGAAATATCCGGCAAGTCGCCTACAAGTAATGCCTCCAAGTTCAACGCAAAATTACCAGCGAAGTTCCAAGTCATGGCAGGATAACTACTTTGTTTTTTCAATTGCTCCTGAAGTATATTATATATAATTTTCTTATGTCACGAATACAACTCAAACTCGGTATGAAGCATCACAGAACTCAACCCTCGTCAGCTCTCTGTAAAGAATGTCAAAACAAGTAATGACATTAACTCTTCCTTCAAGACTTGGAAGTTCCCTCACACCGGGCTAATCCACCAAATTTAACTTTTCAGTCAAACAAAGAGGCCGGTCAAAGAGTTGAATCCTTTCGGTGAACTCTCGTAGGTTACCCTCGCGGTCTAGGTCTCCGCGATCACACACCGTAGTCAGTCGTTCAAATTGCCACCGCCTACCTTCCGAGGATCCGCCACAAATGCCACTGTAGAAACTATATGTCCGAAATCCTAATTTTTACTTAACTAAATCCCATATTTGGTCGAACTGTATACAAGGATGTCGCCTCAGTCTCCAATACCAAACTCCAATGTGTTCATGCTCCAACTCGCTCAGCATCAGAGAATATTATGAAGACAATGACAATCGATTCAAGTATGGACGAAAAGACCCGCTCATCAAGTCCATGAAAGCTGCCAAAGGTCAGGAGCTTCAAAGACATCAATTAGGAAACCATAATGCCCATATCTCGTCCTTCGAATGCCTTCTAGGAACAATCGATCTCTAATCCTTAATCGATGGTACTTAACCTCAAGTCAATCTTCGAGAACACTTCTTTGCAATCGGAGCTAGTCAGTTAACAACTGAGGAAAATGGATATTTTTACGAATGGTGACCTTATTCAACTATCTCAGAGTCTACGACAACCTCCAAGTACTCATCCTTCACAAATAACACCTACGCTTCCTCAAGGTTAGAACATCGGGCCTAATAAATCTCTATCCACCAAATTTCAGAATAGCCTTAACTCCCTAACTCCAACCTGGTGGCATTCTATAAGGTAGGAAGAAACGGGAGCCGCACTGTGTGACCAAATCAATGGGAAAAATCTATCTTCGCTGATAAATCTGAAGATCGTCAGAACACATCTAAAGTCCTTTAATATTTGTGGTCGCCTTGATCTCAAGCTGTTAAAACATGAGGGCATCCAGGTTATTCGAGTACTTCTACAACCTTAAGTAACATCTAGTAGTCAGAATCAACTTGGAGGTAAGTCATCATTTCAGAAATAAATATTATTATCGAACCCGATCGTCAAATATCAATTTCCTCAAGGAACAATCCATTGAGGCATAGTTTATAAAGAAGCCAATCCATCCCAAGAATCAACATCCAACCCTCGAGATCTATTAATATCAAATCATTCATATCTCGTCTCACCAGAAAACAAGCTACCTTAAGATCTCAAATAGGCCATAGGATTCTCCCCGGTGTGGCACCCTAAACTTACAACCTGTAAAGGAATCGGAGTCGCCCTGGATTGTAAAGAAGGCCTGTCGGAAGAAGAGTGTAGCCTCTGGTCAATGAGCACGTGGTATCGCCACTGGCAATAGATAATGTACCATTACAACATCGTAGGGCGGTCCTGTCCTCCCGACTAGTCATAAAGATAAACTCGCCTCAGCGAGAGTGGTCGCCCTCTCCTCCCTCCTCGCCTCTAAATTTCTCCGGTAGACCGCTGGTCCCGTACAAAGGAACCACCCGGAGGGTTTTCCTTGTCTATGTATCTTCATTCCATGCCCACTAGCCCTCTCGAATCGAAAGTAATTCGACGTATGACTCTACTTAATAGATTCGATGTGGGCAAATTCTCTTTAAAATGTCCCTATTCACTTCGCACTGAAAGCATGTATTATCCTAACGCATGGTTCATCATGGATCTTGTCGCAACGCCAAGGCCGAACGAAACTACTTACCGCACTTCGAAATAGCACCGCTTACTACTACCATCAAATCTTAACTGCAGGCGTCCACCTCTCTAAAACCTGCCATCGCGAAGACCATCACCGCCCTTTGTTCGGATCTCATCGCCTCAAGATCCGTGAGTCAAACTACCCTCTGGATGATCCGATCGGGTTCTCAAGACAATCCATCGTATGATCGACGCTTTAGTCTCGCGATTGGGTCTGGTTTTCCACCTTAGAGCGCCTTCATCGATCGATGCATGCGGATGATCGGAACCTGAGGTTTAAAAGCATTTGGTTGACCAACCCATCGAGAAACCTCTCTTCTGTCAGGACTCTATCCAAACTGGTCATTGGATGCAAACTGATAACTCAACCTACGCCAGATTTCTCGTAAAACCATACTACCTGAGCAGAAGGCCTCAAACTTAGCCTCGTCTCAAATAAAGGTCGGGGGCAAAACTCAAGCAGTGAAAAGCAAATGAATTCAGCCTTCTAAGGTGACATTTCCTAGTCCTCATACGCCTACCACTTCCTTGCACTACCCCGAGCAGAACCAGCCATCTCCAATTTCATCCTCATCCGGACACTCGCATACCACTGCACCTTCTCCTGTGGTCAATTCAGCCAGATGGGGTTAATGCTGATCCCGTGAGCCATCAAAACCTACTCCATTCAAGTCTACAAGCCGACTACCAAGAATACCAAAGAAACCTTGTAATTCCTCTCGAGCGGATCGAGCCAAAGGCCTCACAAGATTCTCCCTATAAGTAGGTGCATCCAACTTTCATCGAGGTCTGTTGGTCTTGCAGATTTATCAGAGCCATCAAGAAGAACTGCTCCTAAGAATAAATGAAATACACCACCCCAAGGGATAAGGTTAGAAAAGGTATACTAAAACACTAGATGAGTTGCACAAGAATGCACAATCCTAAGGAATTTAGGAAATCCCAGAGCTCTAATGGGTCGACAGACCTTAATCTGATAACCTCCTGCAGTACTCCAGTGGTCCTACTTAGTGAAGTCCCAATCGCATAACCAGAATAAAGGGAATGAACTCCACGAAGAAAGTTAGAAGTGAAATACACGCAAGACTACAACACCTCAATTATACAGAAAATCCACTATTACCTGAATCCAAGACCGACCTAACTTTAATGTAGATTACAACCACAAACATACATAATAAGGACTCATATGAGCTCAACACTAATATCGCAGCATCTCTAAAAGCATTCTCATAACTTAAAGCAACAAAGATAACAAGTCCAGAACTGCATGGTGTAGATGAGATAAAGCACCATGAATTTAGAAAGGGTGAAAGAGCTATGTTGAATCAAGCAGGCAGGTCCCTTCTACTGGATCCGCCTGGACCCAGTGAACAGATTGAAAAATAATAAAACTGAGATAACAAATAACTCAAAGGAGTGGCATAATGTATGGAAAATAATGTTTCTTTATTTTTAGAAGAGCTTTTTCATAAGATATCATTGCCCACTTTAGAGACTTAGTTTAGGAAAACATTTCACAAAACCTAACTTACCTAAGTCCAACAATAAGGAAATTTACGCTCAAAAAATTTAACCGATATGATTTTTAAGAAAATTATGAGCCTGAATCTGTTCACAACCCAAAACTTGAGCATAAAGTATGTATAGTCACTAGTATGTCGTAGTACACCAGTACTATAACCATAAATATTGAAATACATAATTCTTAATCAGAAACCAACAACACCGCACCATATACCCATCGCAACAGTAAATTAATTTCATGACAATCAGTAAGAATCCAATAAACCTTCTCGTTAAACCCACCATCACGCGGCAACTAATGAAACTCGTAAAACCCGATCATCACGCGGTAACATAAACCTTTCAGAAACCACCATCACGTGGCAATCAATAAACCTTCGTAAACCTTGGTCATCGTGGCATCTAATAAACCTTCGGTAATCCTGACATCACTACTGCGGGAAAATAATATGCAGGTATAATCGCTTTCCTTACTCACTACGTACATTTCCAACGTATACCGTATTATAATCATTTCACAAAATCTCAAAATCTCTTTCTTAAAAATAATAAGTTTTCAAAGGGTTTAAAACATCAACTAATGCACTAACATATTTAAATAATCGACTCATCCATGAACCAAAAGAAACTTCCAAATATTAAAAATGTTGATAAATTTTGCTACATGAAATGATAACTTGTTTATATGAAAACAGATCATTCTATTTAGCATAACTCAACCATTCATCAAATGATAGATTTATTAAATGAATTAACTACAGTAGAATAGGTATACCAATATATAATTCAAAACATTTAAAACATATAAACCACTCACTAACTACAGACGCTCACCCGTCTCACAGATCGCCCTCCCCACTTACAAAAGAGTGCCTGTAATATAAATAAAACACCACCTAGGCTCAAAAGAACTGAATCCAATAAAATACTGGGATGCCCAAAGGCCTGAAGAATCTTGAATTATGAAACTATCGAATCGATCAAAGAGTCTTAATTGCATGGCAGTCGGTAATCTGGGAGACTCAAAATCAGGCTTTGGCACCGAGAGCCAATTCTCTCAATTAAACCTCAATCACAATCTTATAAAATATCCATTTCACTAATTCATCTTCACCTTTACAACTTGACCAATCACTCACCCTTCGCTCCAACCTTCGCATTATCTGGGGTCGACCAAAGTACTGGAAAACTAACCAAACGACGCCTCAAAATTCACAAATCATATATCAACTAAATCCCAAGAGACCAGAACACATCAGAAAATTACTACTTTATCCAAAGGTTGGTCGTGGTGGCCTAAACCTCGATCCAACAATACTAACTCTTGTTTTGTCAGATTCTTTCAAAACTATGAGGAATCGCAAAGGGACCATACTGAATCGAGTTCCCAGAGGGTCCAAAATGGCAGGAGGGAGGTGGCTGGGTCTACCGAGGGTTTAAAAACGCGTAAAAACGATGACCTACGTTGAGACTCACAACAATATTACCGATCCGCGCTGGCCTCACGGCAGTCGCGGAAATTTCACAAATGGGATCGCTCCACCTTGTCTACACTTCCCATCGGTGCTGGCAGCAAGGTGGCAGATCGGAGTCGCCTCCTATTAACTTAATCCTTGAACGCATTTAAATTTGACAATCACCCACCCGCTGTTCATGATCTTAGTGAGTTTTTCTCAGGCTGAGTCAAAGTTACAGGAAATTCAAGAGCCATTGAACGCGAAATGCCAGGAGCGAGATAGGTTTGCGTCGCTGTAAAATCCAGAGCGTTTTGAGAGTTGAAAGAAATGTCACGCTTGAACTCCAAGGTCATAACTTTTATCCGCAGGTCGATTTTTATCGCCAACTCGTCAGGTGAACCTGGTATCACGGTGTTTGCCGGCTGGTAATTAGTCAACTGGGGTGCCTGATATCTTCCTCGAAAAATTCAACTTTGGTCCACATACTGGGCGGTTAATAACCGGTCAAATCGGGTCAAACTTTAGTCAACTTGACAAACGTTAAAAACTGATTGACGGTACCGGTCATGTAAAATACTAAGTTTGTGTGGTAGCTTGGCTCACACAAACTATGATCTCACAGATGAAGATATAACATCGCCCATACATGCATCGAAGATCCCACTATGGAATTATTATCCCAGTGGACTTCAGAGTATATGGGATATAAAAGAAAACAAACAAGTCCTACTACCGCTAGGGAAGACCTTCTTAGCAACAGAGCAAATTTTTGATCGATGAAGAACTGAGAATTAACTCACTCGTGGTCGAGAGCAGGTGGTGACTTAATTCTAATTATATACTGAAATAACCTAATTTATTAATGCTTGATCATGAGGGGAATAAATTCATCAGCCGAACTGACCAATGTTTGTAATTTCGTGAGTCTCAATGAATGAGAATGAGATGAATTTCAAACATCTTGATCATCTTGAATTGAATTTCAATTCTAAATTTTAAATTCTAAAAGAGGTGGGGATTTTGGGGCTTTAGAAGAAAAGAAAATATAAAAATCCAAAGAAGGTGAAAAGAAGCTGTTTCAAGAAAACATGTCTGTGAAGATCGATTATAAAGTGAATCACTCGACATTTGTAAGATAATTTTTCAGAACGTTGAATGAAGGGAGCCACTTATTGCTCTATCCGGATTGACTGGTTAGAAGAGTAAAATCGCTTGAAAATTCCTCAAAATATTAAGGAACAATAGTCAGTCTATAGAAGATTCAGTTGAACAGTTCTTCTATCATGTATAAGATCCGTTGAGGTAGAAAATGCTAAACCTCTATAGAAAATCGCAGAAGGCTGAATCCAATGATGAAAGAAGTAGTTGTGAAAGGAAGTAATCGATATGGAAAATGTGGGCTTCATATATGCAATCTCGCATAAATTTCTGGTGAGTCTGGCCACAAGATTTGGGGATGAGGATTCATCATGACTGGGCAAACGAATAATGAACTGATTAATACAAGAATCGTGGACATGATGGAGAGTCCAGATAAACTACAAGTAACCAATCACCGCATCAGAAGGACCATTATCCTCTACCTTATCGACTCAAATGTCGGACAGTTAGCAGGGCACCATTACTATTTCTTCATGGATATTCCATTTATAACCAAATTCTATAGCCCCAAAGAATCAGATAAAAATACTCATGTCCTTATGGTACCCCTTTTGAGCTTTGAATGATGTTTTTCTGGATTATGTAATGCCCCGCCACCTTCAAAGATGAGTGATGTCCAAGGGTTCTCTCGATTTAGTGAAGAGGTTATGGGAATCTTTATGATGAATTCTCAAAGATATGGATCTAGTTTTCACAGGAATTGCTCGAAAATTTAGAAATAAGACTTTAGAGGTGTCAAGACAAAACTGTGAATCTTTAAATTGGGAAAATGTCATTTCATGGCAACATACATTGTCTTGTGACATAATTTTTGCATGGACTGGACGGGATAAATGAAAAGCCATATCATAAAAACTCCTCTTACCACCCACAACAAATCAAGGGATAAGAAGCTTCCTCGATGATGCCGGTTTTTGCGTAAGATTCATAGCGACTCTTTAAAAATCTCCAAACCATTATGTATACCATCGAAAAGATAATTTACTTATGAATTATGCATATCCAGTATTTACAATGAATTCATGATAATTTATCATGTTGACACCGGATCGAACAATGATTTTGAAATTATAATGATACAAGGATTATGCAATGTGAGTTGATTGGGACAAAGAATCAAAAGATATCTGTGTTGTAGATTACAACAAGAAATTTTAATGAAGTATAGATAAACCACACTTACCATAGTAAAAGGAGATGTCGCAATGGTGTGTTTCTGTCAGGAAAATTCAAATCTTGCTATCAGTCCCATGTTATAATACACATCGACTAAGGGCAGAATTAAATATCTAATCGCAAAGAAGGAGGCCAAACAAGACTCATTAGATTGGTATTATTGCTACAAGAGCTCTGATCCTGAAAATGAACATAAAGGGCTATGACAATGCGAGAGTTGATTACTTTGTTCAGATTGGAAAAGACCGCCTAAAGAAAAGGAAAACCTAATAGAGAGTACTTCAGAGTAATGCTTACTGTTAATTCAAACACCCCGGTGCATGCTGATATTATCAATTACTTAGCTTATGGAGTTGTACAATCCTGAGTTCACGTACACAATGAGAGAAGAAAATTGGAGAACTGATTGCATTTTATATTCGAGATTTAATTCACTACTTTTAGGAAGAGGGAGCATATATGATAATCAAGGATGCGTTCCATAAAACAAAATAAAGTGGTATTATGGTCAAAGGTCATGCATCACCATATGGAAGATACTTTTGTAGGAGATAAATGCTTTAAAATTTCTCTAACTGTGTTTTATTGGCCTATTTATTCAAAGATCGCTTAGAAATTTCAAAAGATTATGGATACTCGGTCGTGAGAACGGCAAATATAGAGAAGAAATTAAATGCTTCTCATGATAAGGAATTTAGTAGTGATTTTATGTATGGATAGACTTTATGATCTTTCCCCATCATCATCGGTAATATATACATTCTAGTCAGGACTATGTATCCAAAATGGGTGGAAGCTGATACTGTCCTTAAATAGATATATATAATGTATTGGTTTATACAAAAAATATTCTATGATCTCAGAGCACCCAAACAATCACAAGTAATGAGGGAAGCCATTTTGCACAAAGTTTTAAACTCATGAGTAGATATGGAATCAAACATACGATTGGATCAATATCACCTCGTCAAATGTTGAATTTCCACAGAGAGATTCAAGAAAATTTTGGAGAAAAAAACAATGATCATAAAGTGGGTGATTGTCCATTAAAGCCAGATATGCACCACGGGCCTATGAACCGCTTTACAAAACTCCTACTGAATGTCCTCACATTAATTGTATTTTGAAACCTTATCATCTCCCTTTAGAACTGGAATACAAAGCTGTAATATGAATGATAATTTGTGATTTTCTGGTCACAAGGAAAAGATATTACTCCAAATGAATGAACTGAAGATAGAAACAAGCGAGAGAAGTGGGCAATTAAGGAAGAAAAGACAAGAAGGCATTATCAAAAGATTGGTGATGAGGAATTCAAGGCAAGAGGAACAAGTCCTCTTATATAATTCCGTGCTCAAGCTATTTCAGTAAATTGAAGTCAAGATGGAGAAGTCCTTACACGTTGATAATAAGTATACAACCTTCGTAGTAACACTAAAAGATGAATCAAGTGAATTTAAAGTAAATGGGACAGACTGGAACATTATCTGGAGGAAGCATAAAGGAAGCTTTTAGATCCGGGCTTGAAAGGGATGTAGTTCACAAATGGTACCATTCTCATAGCTGGCATGTCTAAATTAAAGACATTAAACTGAGTAGCTCGGGAGGCAACCTAAGCTTCGACTTTAAATTTTATGAAGAAGCCTAATTTTGCTAATTGTGTTTGAGTGGTTCTAGTTATAATTTGCTAGAAATTTTATTTGTAGTTTTTCTAAATTCTCGTGATTATACATTGAACCTGAATGGGATGGATGTTAGAAGCACACTTTCTTCTCAATTTGAAATATAAAAGTGCTACTAAGGGAGTATTTCCATTTCTCAATTTGTCCTTAATAATAAAGGCGGTATAGTCAAGTCAGAATGGGAATATTATGCAAATCGCCAGATGCATCAGTCGAATAATGATGAATGGTATCGAGGAAGAATGAGAATCTTTTGCTCATACTTGAATTGAGATTGAGTCAGTAAAATGTGTTTTCACAAGTATGAATCAAGGAAAAACTTATCAGACAATGCCATTTAGTCTAATGGTTGGGTTGTATGAAACATGTAAAAATTTAAGTAGATGTGTACCCTCACTACACAACAAAGTTATGTCGCGATACTTTGAGCTTATGACATCGGGTTTCGTGATCAGGATACAAAGAAAAAATCAAACCTCATCGCAGCCAGAGGAATTTTATGTCGCGACATTAATTTTCTTTCACATGATAAAGTCTGTATAACATTCGACTTACAAATGAAAGAGTTTATTTAATAAAGTAAGGTTTGACGAACAGAAAATATGCATGCGAACCTTAGAAATCATGTCGCGACAAGATTTAAGGCCGCGACGTGAATCAACTAGAGCATAGACAAATTCCCCTTGTCACACAAAGAATTGTCTTTACTAAAAATTAATTGAAAACTCGCACGTACAGGCTGTTTGTAAGGTCAACTGAACTTCTTATCACAACAATAACATTAAAAAGGCCAACCTACTAAATCATTACCAGAACACAATGAGCACAACAACTCTTGGCCTATAAATAGAAAATGTTTGAAGATTGAAGAGTCACCTACCTCATAAACCTTCAATCTCCATCCTTCCTCACCAACTCTTTCTCACTCCCTTCAAACTCCTGATCCCAAATCTCTCTCAACATCTGAAAGTAACTAACTGATCAAACTAACAACTATGCAAGAGTTACGCAGAGGGAAGGACGAACAGCTGGTTACATAAACAAGCAAGTAAGGAAGAAAGGGTCATAAACAAAGAACTCCGAGACCAAACGGAAGAATCTAGAAAGAGGAATTAGAGGAGATAAAGGAAGCAAGAGCAGAGAAGGGGAGAAAAGTTAGGATCGGTCTCTTTGATATGGCTTATGTCAGCCGGAGGGATAAATTATAGCACGAGACTTCATCGGGGAGAGGGTTTAAAGTCAGTCGATCTTTCATTCAGACGCGAAAGGTGATTTGCACTGGCTCGGCCGCACAAGGCTCCTTGATTCGTGATCAGTTGAGTCATGCAAATACAGAAATGAAGGATAAGGCAGTGTTAGAGGTTTGAGAGGTTCTTCAGAAGAGAGCAATAGACTGGTGACAGAAATCTCTAAGAGAGGAAGAATGGTTCAAAGTTTAAGAACCGGTGGAAGCACTCTATTTCCAAAAGCATCAGAACTCGTCACTGATGGCAGGGGAAGGGAATGTGATTCTTGTGCCGTGGGGTATCCTAATCAAAAAAATTTATACTGATACTTAATGTATAGGCATTACTATTTACAAGAGATAGTGTTCTAGGATCATCCATAGGGATGGGTTTTCTTCGTAGAAATGAGTAATACTGGAGGTTCTGTTAATCGGCGACTTCTTGATGTTGCGTTTTGATAAAAATAGTAATGTAAATGGTTCAAACTAAAAATAAAATGTTAAATGTAAAAGAGAATTCGCTGTTAGGGTCACCAGGGCTTAGGTTCCTGTGCAAATGAGTGGTTTCCTCCTATTTTTCGCTGGAGGATGACCTATAATACCTAACCGATTCTTCATTTAGCTGCAGTTGAGCCAAATGATTATCCTTGGAAATGGTATTCACCGAGCATTACGGGTCTCCATGCTGAAAAAACAAGTCCTCACCACCTTCCAATGGCTCATAAATGATAACTAATGAATGACTACTAGATCTTAACATTAAGATCCAACGAGTCTAAAAGCTACTAAATAACAATCCATTCAAGGTGACTCAAGGGATCAAAACCTAATATAGGTGGAACAATAATAACAATGAACACCACAAGGAAACCATGAAACCCTCAAACATTTCTTAGATCCTTTTGCCCAAAGGGCCTTCCCAATTTAGAAAGATGAAGGCTCATTGTGCCATTCTCGAAGTCATATCCTCGCATAGTGCTCGCCAGTGAGAGAAAATGAGAGAGAAAGTGAAAGAAACATAGTAAGCTGGAATCGCACAAGTCCTAAAACTCAATAAAATGAGTACAGAGCTTTATAAATGCTGACGGCTTGTCGAGTGTAATAGTTGTGTGCAAGAAACCCAAGGCGTGTTTTTTTTTTATACGCGTCGAGTTCATAGTGTTGGTTAGTCAAGTGTCGTTCCTACTAAGAGAAGCTTGTTGAGTACACTTAATGACCTAGACAATATTTGGATCCAAATTATAGTGAATTATGAACAAATTAACTAAATTAAAGAAAACTTTAACATTGAAATTCTTGATTTAGCTGGATGATGAGAAAATCTAGTATTTCGCTTCAATTTTACCATAATTTAATGGATTTAATCCTAAATAGGCATTTGAGCTGAAGAAAATGTAAGATTTAAAGAAGTGAGTTGATCGTGGGTTCACAAGATATTCTCTCAGATATAACTCATTTATCTCACAGGTGTATTGCACCGCTTCAATTTCGTCTCCGGTAGGATGTAATTAATGGAAACCAGGAAAGTACACTGGGAATACTGATATCTCTATCTCTGACACTGTATTGCAGTTTTGAGTCCCTAATAGTCGCCATCTCTCGAATATCGACTTAGCATTGTACGCCACACCACAAAGAATGACTATGTGACTAAATCTGTGAGTAAAAACAACCAGAAATTACATCGATATTAAATAAACTAAATTAAAGTATTATCCATAATAAAAGTGCTTAGTTGATAAAACCCGAGAGAAAAGATACAGATTTCTACAGTAAACAAAGGCGAGTACCTGGCACGGAATGAGAAGAAAGAGGAAAAGCCGCTCAGTGATCTCTCGAACTGCTTCGCTCATCTCTCTCATTCGCTTCTCCTTCTCTTCACCGTTCCAATCCCCATTTTGCCTCAATTCTCCCTTTTATATCTCGGAACTCATGAGCCCATCAAATGGCCTGAAAAATCATAACTTTCGAGCTCCTATTTTGAATGGGAGATTCGCTAAGCCACGCACAAGGGAGCTTCACTGGCATACTCGGTAAGACTCCATTGTTCGCTTCTTCATCACGCCACGCATAGACTCTCTTCACGCGATCAGCGCTACATCATCAGTGGGTCCCTCACGTAGTTTCAGACCATCCTGCCGCACTTTCGTCAGATTCTCTCACTTGGTCCTTTCTTCACAAATATTTCTTTTATTCCGATATCGCATGTTCAGGAATATTATGGTATAGGATTAAAGAACATCAATGAATATGAATGGAATCATGCAAGTTGGGGAAGGGAGCCATAAAAACACATAGAAATTGTATCAGAATGTACGCCCAGCCACTCAATCAACAGTCTGGTTCTGGGCCAGAGCAAACCCCATTACAAATTACCAAAATAACTAAAATAACTATTACAAGGGGACAAATTGGGGAAGAAACTTAGCTGACAAAAGTCAAAAAGTCAAAAGGCAGAACATTCACCACTGAAAAAGAATTGAGAAGGGTATCACAGGTGGGAAAATCACTGCACTCGCGAAATTTCCTCAAGAGGGTCAGGAAATTGGCATCTGCGGTTTGTTATGCACTCCAACTGATTTCTTCATGTTAGATTGAACTATACATATGGCATAAATAGCCTGTAAAACAAATAAAACTTGCCATAACATTTGATTAGTAGGCATTGCAAGGTCCTTTAACATGCTAACTTGATTAATTAGGTTATTACTACTTGTAAGCCGCCGCCAAAACCCGTATTAATAAGGTGCAAAATAGCACTAATCGGGAAGTAACTACTCTAATCGACACATTGCTAGTCCTTTGAAAACGTGGCAGAAGAAGAGGCAAAATAAAGGCAGTGATGAGCTTATAAATATATCTACAAATTTTCAAAATCAATGTAAAATCTCAGGAAGAGGTAATGTAAAATCAAGGATCAAACTGGTTAACTCCAGAGAACCAACTCATAAGACCTTCACAAAACTTATAAGTGTTTTATTTTGATAGTTTCAAAATAAACCGCCAAACTATTTTCTCCTCTCACTCAACTTTTTTAAACCTAAAGAAAATGCTTAACCAACCTCAATAAATTATTAAGACCAACTATATTCTATAACTTCCTTTTTTTTTCTTTTTCTTTTTTTTGTGAGGTGCAATGAGGGTATCAACCTGCTGTGTCCATGCACGGGGTCTCATCATGACTCCTAACCACCAGCGTTTAGGTAATGTCATAAGGATCTTTGACCATCAACCTTCGTGTTACACCTGCACTTAATGAGAGTCTAAACTCACACTATACTGTTAATCCCCACTATCCACCCATGACAATAAAGTTTTGACTGCAACTGGGCCATTTGTAGGGTAATCGTTTTGTAAGATCTTCGCCACTATATACCTCTGACATATGCTCTGCTCTAAGGTAGCAACTTTTTCTTTCTTTTCTTTTTTTCTTCTTTCTTCTTGAAAGACCGTATCGGGTCTTTATTCAGGTAGGTCCCAAACCCACTAAAGGTCAAAAGATTAGGCCGTGACTTCGTAAGGTTTGGGGAGGGCGCGCCTTTTCAACCTATAAATGAAATCCAATGCACAGCAGGGTGCTTAAGTTCAGCGCAAAGAAATAAGTTGGAATACAATACAAGAATCTCTAAATAGGCTATCAACTCCAATCCAAGAGCACCATCTCTAACACTTCAAATGTGATTGAAACAATATCAAAGGATATTAATAAACAAGCGAAAGGAAAGGTAAGGACATTAATAAATGTGCTGAACTTCAAGAATGTTACAAAGTAGTTTTAAATAAACTATATGGAACAAATATGACTATATAACTGCTTAAATAAGCCATTATAAAACCCGATAAGCTTCATACACAATAACAATTCGCTTTGAAACAAATTGGTATAAGATTAGACATCTTCTAGGATCCACATCATGCAATCTCTCCAATGTTCTAGAACTGTCTCACTAATAATAAGTAAATCAGCTAAATACCACTACAGAAAGTTTGATTTAGTTTAGCCTGAAGTTTGAGCCTTTCTGTGCCCACCTCATGATATGCATACATACACACTAGTTCCTTATTTGAGTTCATAGCCAATCCCCTATCACAACCAAGCAATGAGAGTCCCACCCTCCTTGAACAGCATCCATATAAAGAACCCTTATCTTTCCCATATTACAAGAGGCAAAATAGCATCAATAGATTTAAAAATGATAAGAAGTTTGGGGAACATATTTTAAGTTGTGAGTCTATTAGTATATTGAGAGGTTTAAAATCTGTCGAAGGGGCAAAGAGAGCTAAAGAGGAATTCATAAACAGTCGTGAAAGAAAACATCATGAAGAATGAGTTTATCCTGTGAAGCCTCCCCCTCCTGTTTAAATACCAGCTTTGGGTGTCAACACCCAGTATCTTAATGTCACCCACCTATGGATACCACCAAAGCCCAGCAGTGGAGGAAAGCTGAAAAGACAAAACAGTCATCTATTCCAAAACCTTGATGGTTTGAAGTGTCAAGTGAAAGCTTCAAGAGGCAGTAGAAGTCAATGTCTCTGTCTCAGTAATGAAAAAGAATAGCAATAAAGTAAATAAAAAGATGCAGAAGATGCATAAACCTAACATAAAGAATTAAATTGAAAAAGAAGTCCAAGGATATATAGATGAAGGTAAAGATGTTGTCAAAGAGAATCAATAATAATAATTATCTACCTAATTACCAAGTTTCACACATTACAAGTTTCAAAAGATCTATTTGATCTTTAATGTGGTGATATGTCTATATTATAGGGATTTAATATGAAAAATAACTGGCTGATTTTTAAGAATGAAATGAGAAGCATGCTAACTCCAGTATTATCCCCAAGATTGATATCTTGTCTCTGCCAAGGAAAAAGATGATGTGTTAATTTGTCACACTGGGCAAATCGGTGTTGAATATTAAATTGTTAGAGTCATATGAATTGAAATGTTTAAACAATGAACTTAACGAAATTCTTCCCACATTCTAACTGTTATGTTAGTTATCTGGCAATCAGACTTATAAGTTTCCTCTCAGCCCATTCCAGGCTTAAATAGAAAATGTCCTTAAAATAAAGCTAAATCTGTTTGAGACAAAACAAAATTTTCTTTGCTTTGGGATACTAAAACTTTAAGTTTAGGTAATTGATGAGTCCTAACTCATCTAGTATTTTTTGTCCATTTTTCCGGCATATTTTTAGCGCTTTCTGCATCTATTCTTAATGCCAAACAGTAGAATATTCGCTCAATCTTAAATATAGAGGTTTTGAATTGACAAATAAGATAACTTGTTAAAAGAAGAAAAGTGTGTGTTCTAAAAGATTCTCTATCACCACAGACAGCTTTTTTGTTTGTCATGATAAAATTCAAGCAGACTGAATAGTCCAGGTCTCAAATTGTCATCCCATGTTTAATAAAGTCCTGTTTGGTCCTCAAGAGTGTAAGGATTTATGTCTGATAAGAGTTTTCTGCTTGCTAACATTGAAGAAGAGCAAATAAGATTGTCGCGATGACTTAACTCCTCACGCGCATACCGATCAAGGAAATGGGAAAAGGAACCACGCGATAATCCTTTCTCCGCTGCAACATAAAAGGTCAAAGATTAGCATATAGATCTGAGTTGGTATAAAAGAAAGGGGGCTCACGCTATAGAAAAGGGCAAGGATATAAATAAAGTCACCAAAGGGCTTCTTTTTTTGTTGTTACACACAAGTTTCTGCATGGAATCAATCGCTAAGAATAATTTATAGTTGGAAACAAAATATCATTTTGACATAAATATTTGGGAGTTCACAACAGTTATACTGTGACTTTGTCATTTAAGGCATTATTTCACAGCTGCACAAATAAAACATGCGTGGGAGGCAGGAATTCTCCTCACATGATACTAGTTGAAGATACACAAGAGAAATGGGCGGTATGTGCAGCTCAGTAGTCATATATAGTAAAGAATTGAAGGAAGAATCTTTCATTGGACAAAGAAGTTTTCCCTGTCAGGATAACAAAAGCTACAGAATGATAGAATCTTATCAAGAATAAAAGAAAATCTTATTGTGAGAGAAATTGAATGAGAAACCGAGGATTAGCCAAGCTTCAAGTCTGGTCGTGGTCAAAGATTTCTGAGTCATTTAAATAACCCGGCCAGCCGATAAAGGAGCTCCACTTCAGTTAAAAGTCTATCGTTAGTAAAGGAAAATTCCCATTCGCAATGAAATCGCTAAGAAATCAAAGAAATCCTATCATGACATAGAAACCTCACAAGTATAGAGTAGATGTTTGAAGAGAAAATACTGGTCGAACAAAGAAAATTATTTCACTGATGGCCTGGGAGTGGCAGGTAAGAGTCGGAAAATAAGCCTGGCAAGCCAAAGAGTCATAAACATTCCTATCGCGATAAGAATAAAACCCGTTTGATCAATACTCCACCGAGCATTATCAAAGTCTATTATACGTAATCCAAGAAAATCAGAGGAACAGTCACGATAAAATCCATGCCACATGTTTATTTATGTGCCCTAAGATCAAGCGCAGCAAATCTTATGTCATGAGATGCCATTTTAGTTGGGAAATTAGATCAGCATTAACACGGCCTTAGCGCGCTCAACATACAGAAGTCTATAAATAGATTTATTTAGTAACTTTAGTTCTAAGATTTCGTAATTAAAGACTCTTCATTATTTTTCTTTCTTTTCTTTTATTTCCTTTAGTATATTTAGTTTGAGTGAAGTTTGTAGTTAGTTTTTTTGATTTTTTCGGTTGAGGTTTAGTCCATGCAAATTCTTCAGCTGGTAAATTTCTCAAATTTTCTTCAATACCGTTTTGAATAAATGGAGTTTGAAAATTTCTCGATTTGCTTATTTCATAGCTTCTGTTTACACTTTCACGAATTTTCCATCAGTTAGTCAACGATATGAGAACCAATTTGGTAAAGGTTGAGCTCTCTAGAAATGAATGGCAGATGAGTAGTCATTTTTCTTCGTAAAAGTGAAGAAAAGCCATAAATATTAGAATTCTTGACTTAGTTTATTGGTATTATTTTTAACCAATTGTTCTCTAATACTGTGACCGTACCCATAAATATCAGATCTTTGCCTGATTTGAGGCCTTTCATATATATTAAATAGGGAACTCGAGGCATAGGAGTAATTCTCGTGGGTATGGTAGACTAACAATTTGGAACTACTGAACTCTCAAAGATTATTCAAGATAAATCACAACTTACTCATGGTTCGAGGTGACAGTTTGATGAAGACTGAAGACTACTAAATAGAATCTTCTTGATGAAAGAATTCATCCCGTATAGCAAGATCTAATCAAGGAGATGGAGAATTTCATCAAGATCAAGGATGAGGTTCCATCTAAATTGAGAAGGCTGCAAGACTCGTCTATGGGGGCAAAGAATTTTCACAAGATCTAAATATAATCAAAAGTGAAAAATACTCAAATCTAGAAAGAGATTGTATCTATGGTATTGATTAGATTCATGAGTCGTAAATGATGATGAATTTAACAGTGAAAGCAAGGAAGCATGGATAATAAACAGGTCATAATGGGTTTTTGACAATGTTTTTCCAATTATGTATTAGCTAAGATTCAAAATGATGCGTAAAATTAACAAATTATTCATCGGTCTATATTCAGTGTTATTTTACTTCAAAGAATACGCACTGGTTCTATTTTTATTAAGACATTTTGCGGTAATAATTATAGTGAAACTACTTGAGTATTATTCTATCTATTTCAATCATCTAAGAGTTTGAAGTTATTAAGATCCAGTAATAAGAGTTTGGTTTTATGATTCATCAACTCCTTTGGGAAATGATATATGGATTTAAATCTAAAATGGCACTTTATTACTCAGAGGATCTGAATTTATGTTGTTTATAAGACCAGAATTTAAAAATTTTAGAGAATCCATTTGCAGTAAAAAGAATAAACACATATTATCACACACTTTATCAACAAGTTAAAAGAGTTTTTAAAGGATTGAGTTAGCTGTACCCTGGGTGAAGGGAAGTTCTAACTTTGTATTGAAGATCTTCGGCAAGTTTGGCGCCATTGTTGAATTAGATAATAGAAGCTTGTAACAGTTCCATAAATTTGTATATATATGATCTTGTTTTTTAATCAGTTTATATATATCATAAATCGTCTAGTCAATAACTCGCATGAATGTAGTCGGCTCATAAGATCCAAGTTCAGAGGTTCGTATCTCCCTCGTGGAATGATCAACATATAAACGGGTCCTGGATCGAGCCCGCCACCTAAGTGCCCCACTAACAAACAGGATAGGTATGAGTCATAGCAAAGCTCCATGATGTGGTATGAATCATCCAAGAGGTAGAGATTTGGCTTCCATTTAGAATATACCAAGGATACTATCACAATCCGCGCAATACAGACAATCGTCAGAATAGTGTGAATGCCAGCAGCGAATAGGGTGCCCTGTGTCGAGGTGCCATGACAAGTCCCACAACCACCATTCCTAACCCTTCCCAATGGTATGGATCATGAGGCCAGTTGCACTCACCACTAACTTAGAAGAAGCTTGTTACGCAGTCGCACACCGACTATTCTGGGAATGGATAGAAGCCAAGCCTCGTGATCCATCAAAGATACAAAGAGGTTGTTTAGCCGATATGGGAAGAAACATTGTGTGCAAGTTCGAAACTTAATCGATTGTAATCCACAACGTGGCCACAAATTCGACAAGCCGAGGTAGTGAATTTTCGTTGAATCGAAAATCAAAACTCCGTGATCAATCATTTGCATCTACAGTTCATGGAAGAAGGGAATGAGTTCACAGAGTTCTTTTCTTTAGCTTTAGGCAAGAGACTTGCATCTCAAAATTAAAGGAAAGTGGTAGGAGGAACTATTAGAGTTTGATGGGCCTGCTTAACAAACTACAACCTAAATTAATCGTACATCATCATCAAGACATATGGGATGGAAGCCATCATCCCCACAAATCTAGATGCCCACCGTATTTCCAGTAGAAAATTCTCGAGAAAGCAAATGCCGGCTTAAGCAGCCAAAGACCCAAACACAATCGACAACACTGGTGAAAATGAGAACTAGTGCATAAAGTCAGCACTGAAGAGACTTGTAACCTGTACAACCGACGCAAGTCGCGAACATTCCTATCCGTGAGAATTATTAGTCTAAGAAGGGTCTTGAGCACTACCAACCAGATGGGCTGAAGCAGAAGATAAGATCTGGTAGATTGTACTGGCCCATGGGCTAAGTAAATAGGACTGACTACAGCACTATGATGTGGAACGTTATTAATCTTGGGATATTATCATTACGTTTTCTTCTGAGATACCTATCATCAATAAAGATTATCTTTTAGATACTTCTTAAAGCCTATAACTGCTTCTTCTTTGTGCTTCCCATATGGGTGGTTGTTGTCTTGCCGGCATCCAAAAAAAATCCATATATGGTTGCTGGGTCCCATCGACATCTAAAAGTTTTAGATATGGCTTTGTCAATCACTGGGCATCTTTAGTGAAGTCTAGAGAGACGTTGTTGTCCCAACAGATTTTTAAAATAAAAAAAGACTCAGACATGGTTGTCATTCTACCAACATTTTTACAAACACGACCATGTCTTATCGCATCTTCTATATTTAATAAAATGCGCGAAAAACTGATGATTGTGCAAGAAGACAGGAGATCGTAGCCATGTTTCGGCTTCCTGAGCTCTGTTGACTACCGACTGATCCAACGAGGTTCAGGTAATGAATCGAACTCGACTCTTGTAATTGCTTTTTTTTCTCAGCTGAACTTATAAATTAATCAAAAGAACAGAGTAAAGCAGTCCACAATGGGAAGGGAAGCTTACACTCAGCATACAACTTTAGTTCTGTCTGATTTGTACATGGTACAATACAATTCTCTTGTGTTGTAATACATATTTGTTAACCCACTGCTATGAACCCTACTAGTGCAAGGCCCCAATAGGATGGATGTTTTCAAACGTCTTCTTTACTTGTAATATTAAATCGTGTGTTTTTACGCCTTTGTTTTGAAAGCACAGGTTATGCATATACCATTTGTTAGCAAAAACATAAAAAGATATCAAAATTTAATGTATCTATAATGAACTTGAGGTAATATTATGTTAGTAAGGATTTATGTTATATTCTGTGATCTCCCATCATATAGAAAGCTGAGTTATTCTGAAATGATAAAAGTTTTATAATCAATCTTCATTCTATACTTACTCGTAACTTACACTTATAGCAAGACTTTATCTTAATATTCCGACCTGTAGGACACATATTTATCTCCATTCCATAGGACGATACTTATATAGATTTCCTATAGATGAGATCGAGTTTAGAGGCAGATATAATGAGGTTTCATTCCCATAAAGATTACACACTTATTCATTCCTCGATATACTAAGACTCGAACTTATACACTTACCTGGGAGAAAATTTATCCAGAACAGTAAGCTTATTCTCTAGGCTCTGTTCAGATCTCCCAGAGGAGTTACAGAGCTATAAGCTTATACTAGAAGTTCTTAGGTACCACAAGGTCATATACTTACCCACAGTGGCGTATACTACTTATACTGTTTTAGAGTTTGGCACTTGTCTGGAGGCACCATAGGTACCACTGTGATACGCGAACGTATACCGCACAAGGAACTTATTCTTATACCAAGTACCTCAGCTAAGACTACTTGTCCAAATGTCCCAAAAGACACCACTTATGTTTATATCAAACTTATATTTAATTAAAAGCAGGTCTTATATACCATACTAATTTGAGGTTTCATAGGTAGGTGTCTGAAATATTAATGAATTTTAGTCCCATTCCGAGTTTTTAAGGAGGCACCCATGAGGTACTCATGCATACAAATTAACTAGACATGTGTGACACCCGTAAAGTACTCAGATTTATGAATCGATTCTTGTATTTTGATTCATCTTTGTATTACTTGAGTATATAATTTACATCTTTACTGATCTTATAAATTTGCATTACAGAGTTTATAATTTCATTCCATTTTGAACTATAATTCTGTATTTCCCGATATCTTAAAGAATGTATAGTTGTTGAACTTATACTTGTCTTACTAACTATACTTAAAAGCATAGAGCACTAGAAAGTCACATTTCCCAGAAAAGCACCCAGAGATACTCTCACACGATTCATTATATCGAAAAATCAGAGGTACTCATCGGACTTGTATTTAGGTTGAGCAGAACACATACTTATTTCAATCATACTAAGCACCCATAATACCATAACTTAATGATATTGCAGGCACCCAAGAGGTACTACAGAATCCTATACTTGCATTACTGAGACACATTCTTTTTGTACTTTGATCTTATAATGAGTTTATTCTCACACAAAAGTACCAAGAGACTGTTACATTCATTTATAATCGAGGAAAACCGAGGTACCTAACTGACTATACCTATATTGGCAGAATCCTATAATTATTTCACCGATATTTGAAGTACTGTAGGTACTACAGATAGTGATCAGTTAAAAGTACCCAGGTACCTGCAGAATAGACAAGAGGCAATCATGGTAAAGATTCTAGATCTTTTTACCATATTCACTCTTTACTTTATTTCATTCAAGAGTCTTATCAGACCGCTTGACTACCCGCACTAATCATAAGAAATGAGTAGACGCAAACACAACAAACACCAGCAAATCGGCGATCAATGTCGAGAGCACCGACCAACGCGCCCGCCAATGCACAAGAGTGTCAGAAGGCCAGCAAGATGCCACACACCGGTCAAACCGCTTCCTCGCCACGAATGTATGCCGTAATATTAGTGGAGTGCCAAGACCGATCGTAACGCCCAGCTTCATCGCGAAGGAGGTCGAGCACCAGAGCATGTCGAACACCATCGTGAACGCCCACTCATTCATTCTTCAGCCTCCTAGGGTCAGTACTATCATGGCGTCTCAGAACTCATGGGGCCGGTCTTGATCGCATTCCGCAAAATTATAGACATTGCTTTTTCATGTCTATGTCCATGTTTCATTTCATGACATATTTTGATCATATCCATGTTTCATGAACGATCTTTATATATTTACTTATTTTTTCATTTATGTCTCTGGTACAGGTAGAGTCTATATTTGTACAGATGATGCCTATGTGGTATCTGCCAATATCATCTTATATTCTGTCCTCAGAATCTATTTACTTAGAATTGGAATCATTCCAATTGAATTATCCAAACCTAGTTAGTGAGGCTTTTATGCCAAATTGTTCGTTAATGAAGAGTTGTAATAGATGGGCTTTATAGTTTGGCTCTTCAGGAGGTCATTTCAGGTTCGACCCGTTCTTAGTATCTGTCAGCTAAGGTGCTATGGTCCATCTGTCTGAATCATCAAATCGGAGTAATCAAAACCTCGAGTTATGTCCTGCAAACAACCTGATCACCTATGCTGCAACAGAACTGTAGTTCATTTAAGAGGCTCTCACTTTAGTAATAATAAGAATTAGACACCCTAGTTAAACAGGAGTTTGAGCTGGAAGCCTCTGAAGCCTATTAATCTGAGCATCTGAATCCCCAACTGAACCGAATGATCTGCTATGGTCAAAATACCGAACATCGGTGTCAAAGAGGTCGGTAGACTGAAGGCCACTGAGGAATTGGGGTAACAATTACTCATCTGGAGACAAATACACCCTTTGAAACATCCGTAGCTGCGGTTCTTTTCCCATTTTTCCAGAAAAGCAACAAACTGAATAATCTATATACACTAAACATCCTCAATCATCTCAGAACCCCATTCGCTTCAAATCTATCTGTTACTACAGATCGCAGTCCCATGAATTACTTCCTAAATGTCTTAATAGTGGGTCAAGTAACCCATAAAGAACCCAACATTATGATTGAAGTTAGGTCTGAATCAACTCAACTCCATTACATTTGAATTAAACCATGAATCCAACCTCAAAGGGAGATTCATACTCTTTCTTAAATAGTCGCAGTTTTAACAACCTTGTTCTTCACACTCTTGTAGTTAGATGAAAACCCAGAATAAAACCCTAGGTCTGTGGAAAATCATAGCTTCCAACAATGGTCAAACACACACATAATCTACACAAATTCACATAAGTTCCATAATCTTTTCTTCCTTCCTCTTTCTTTCTCTTCCTCTTCTCCTTCTTCTTTCTCTTCCCTTCTTCCTCTCTCTTACTGGCTGGGTCCTCAAAATGAGAGACCAAATTTGCTCATCCGCATTTCTTGACCTAATGCTGCTCAGGCCTCCTAAAACCCATTTCGGGTTAAGCCTTCTAATCAAGGTTTTTTAGTCCCTCCTCTTTCTATTAATCATCTAGGTTATAGTTTCCATTAATGGTCATCTATCAACTTGTAATTTTAAGCTTCCTCACAAATTACAATTTTGTCCTTGGCGTCTTGTACAATTTCCTGGTTTCTCGTTTATTTCATAAAATCCAGACAGAATCCTTAATAAACTAAACATGTCCGAA